>NCKU01001005.1:0-30201 GCA_003675995.1 Dinothrombium tinctorium | reverse complement strand
ATTAATCAGATTAATCAAATGGCACCGTCTTCTTTAAAGTATTTGGAACTTAATTTTGTTACAAAATTTTATTTTGTTTTAATTATATAAGTTCTTAAATTTACAAACTTTACCTTGTGTTCATAACCATCTTTTCAGTTAAAAACACAAGGATACACATATGAAAAGTGTAAAATTTTAATTTTTAACTTTAGGTTGGAGCATGTCAGAAATATTATTTAAAATAATATGTCAAGAAAGTAAAATTTTTCACTCGAAAGCCTATTAATTGCAAGTTCAACGACCTTCTTCGATAGCTACAGCTGTTTCAGTGCTCACAAAGAATGGTCCTTCATGATAATATCGTTTCATTCGCGAGAGAGATTCTCTATTGAATGCGAACGTTCCGAATGGCGACTGAACTATTTCAACTACAATATCGTATTTTGCTTCTTTACCTGCCTTTTCTCTTTCGGTAGAACGATCCATGAGATAATCGACAAAACCAGTCACTGCAGCAAGTTGTTTTTGGCCCCATAAGTGTGTTGCCATCACTTTGATCACATTTAAAGCAGGTAAACGAATTTCTTGAAATGGTTGTTTAGCAAGTGATAATATTTTTTCAGCTGGATGTGGTAATAATGCTTTAAACCACGTTTCAGTAATAGTGGCCATCTCGCCATTTGGGTCTGATTCATTCACCGAGAGTAACTGAGCAATAGTAGTCAGAACTCGTGATTTAACATTAGTTGAACTACAGGAGATGAGTCTACCGAAAGTCTGCAAGCATATTTGATTGAATTCAGACACATAATTGGCGAACATTTGTTTTCCTTCAACTGTCTCGCCAATTATACCAATCGTTTCTATCGCGGTGGAAAGCAATGCTTCATCGCTACTAATGACAAATTCTAACAATTTTTGAATGACAACGTTATAGTCATTGTAAACAAGTGATGGATTACATTTTCCGATACTGCCGAAAATACGTAAATAACCAGGCAATATGAGATGCATTAAAGGGTTTTCCTCTGTCATTTTCCCAACTATTTTGCGTAGGGCTCCACTAGTGTGAAGATAATCACGACCATGAGGCGTTAAAGATAAATCAATAACTAATTGTATGCAATTAAGGGCAATTAGTGGATCATCTTCGCTAACATTGGCGATCAAATCAATCAAATAGCCCATTTCGTCGACTTTGTTAAGGCAAAAAGGAGAAAACGAAGAAATAGCAACCATTAGATCATAAACACGCATTTTTGCAACTTCAGAACTATTTTTGACATCTGAAAACGCCGCTTTAAAATTGTCTGAAAACAGGTGCATTTGTAAAGAATTATATTGAGCAGCATTCGAAAGAATAGTGTGACAATATTTTGCAGTTGTTTCACTAGCATTTGCCATCAATTTAACCACCAATAAAAGAATGTTGAACGATTGTTGGTTATCGGCGTTTACCAAATTGTTGGCAGCATCCTCCTCTTTCATACAATTACTTAAAACTTTAAGCCACAAATTGCAAATCTTTTCGCTTTTCGCCTGCAATCCGCGAACGATTTCGTCTTGAAATCGTGATAATAAGTAATCACTTGAAAGAGACGTCAATACGGTTTCGAACAATTCGACGCTTTCCTCTTTCGCCGAGGGCAACTCGTTCAATCTTTCGAAAACAGGCTTCAAGTCTATTTCGTTCAAAATGGTAACGATTTCTTTGCGATTCGCGACTGTAAGCAGCGATTTCAAATCAATGAAAATCTCGTTTGGATTCGAGCACGAATCGCTTTGCAATTCACTGATGGATGACTTGAGCTTTTCGACGATGTTTTCGCTCATTTTTCGCCTTTTTTCACCACTTATCGTTCGCTTTTCAATTGTGTGTTGTTTCTTAAATCGCAAATTTAAACTGTGTTCGACTCAAATTTCGAAAGGAGCAAACAATTGATTCGAACGCAATGACACTGCAATTCACGCATTGCGCAGCTATTGCTTTAAACATGTTTCGCGACCGCGCTTTATGCGACTGCGCCCGTATACTTTATTCTTTAATTTCAGGCGAATTGCGAGTCCTTTCAACCCAAATTAGTTTAAAACTAATGCTCATTACTCAATGCTCAATCAATGCTGATTAAAACATTGATTTAGAAAAATGTTACGTTTGCAATTTATTTAATCGTATTGAAACAATGCAAAACATATTTACAAAAAGAGATGAATATTGCAAACACAAAATTTCCGATCATCTGCTACACATTAACACAATAACACATTTACTTTCATTCGTTAGATTAAAAATTAATTCTCCACTTTTAAATTCACAAATTGTATAAAATTGTTATTTTCAATTCTTTAAATATACTTTCTAACATGAGTTAAAAGAAATATGCCGCTTAGGCGAATTTGCGACTACAGAGAGCATTTATTTAAATTCATTTTATGTAACTCTGCGACGAAAGCATATATAACTAGTTTGCAACATTATTTAAGTGACAATAAATATTCTCAGATTTTTTTCTCATTGAGAGCATTTCTTTGCGCCACGAACATTATATGGTATCCTAAATTGAAATCTTTCAACTCTCTCTCTGTCGATAAATATTAACACTTGTGTTATTTCTTTTGTTGAAGACGTCTTATAAGATATCGCATTGGCATATCGTCTTCGACTGAATCAGGTGTAAGTTTGCTCAAATTAGAGCAGCCACCAACTGGACATCTTAGAGATGATAAAAATTACACTTAATGCCTAAATCTTTTTTAAATACCTGAGTTTTTTGACATCCTTTGCAAATCTTTTAATGTAGTTTGAGAATCCATCTTTATCATAGATATGACCACATATCTTGTTCTTAACTGGAAGTGAAACAGGTTTCTGAGTGAAAGGATCGATCGGAATTTGCTGTGGAGTTGTGTCTAATGTTTGAAGTTCTTCATCTTCTTCATTGTCGTCAGTTAAAGCATCATCGTTGTGAGAGTGAAACACTTCCATTATTTGCCGGTATTTTAAGTGCGAATCAAGCTCGAGGTTTGTGTGCACTTCTTTCAAAAAGTTGTCGTAAAGTTCGTCAGAAGAACGAAAATCATTGTCCTTCTCTTCACTTTCATTTTCGAAAGAATTTTGCAGCTGAATGCGAAAAATTAAGCAGATATTGAATGAAAAAGCAGCGTGACACTCACCTCCTTAAAAGCTAGTTTAGCGGCGTTAAGATTGTCTTTGACTTTTTGCTCGCATTCGATCAATTTGCTGACCACTTGAGAGGCACGATCTGCATACTCCTCTCTCTGATTGCAACCCATCATTTTCTCGAAACCACGCACTTCATTGCCGAACGCATAAAGCGCATCGTTCACACTGTTCAAATCGTTGAAAACGCGTTCGCTTTCGTCATTTAATTGATCCAAATCCAAACAATCCATTCGTTCACTTCTCTCTTTCGGTTTCGAATTCAAAGCTCGTTTGTAAAGAACCGCAATTTTCGAAAGCCGCCGTCGCTCGATTTTCGCTCGGCTTTGCCTCGTTTTGCATCAAATCAAACGACATCGCCGCTACAACAGCAGCGGATGAATTCAAGATCAAACCCCACTTCGTTGCTGTTAAAGGATGCGATGTTCAAAGCGATATTAAAAACTACTTTTGCTAATAAAGGAAACCGACGGCAAACTTGAAGTTTGGATGCGGATATTCATTTTTTTTTTGTTTTTCCTCCAAAACGTATTTTCATGCTTTAGATTTTTTTTTTATTCAATCTCTATTTCAAGATTTGATTCATCAACCATATACAGTAAAAGCGGCATAATTTTACTTTACTGACCGAATCAAAGAAATTAGTTTTGAACATTTTTCTTTACTAAATCAGAGGCGAGAAGTTCAAAAATAACACCTTTTTGGCAACTTATCGTTCAAAAGTAAGGTTGGTTAGGTTAGGTTAGGCTAGGCTAGGATAGGTTAGGTTAGGTTAGGATAATCACGTGAGCTGGACAAAGCAATTTTGCGGTCTTCTCTTAAGTTCGACAAACAAAATGAGGATATGGGAAGGTAAGGGTTTCAGCGTATAAACCGTGCATGTTGCAATGTGATTCGATAGTCAATTTCGAAAAGTGATGCAATGTTTTGAACTCAACTAATATAAGTTTAACAATTTTTTTAAAAATTTGTGGTCATTTAAAAGTTAAAAACAGCTCTGTAAAATCAACATCGAATCAACTCTTCGAACACATGAGTTAGCGAAGAGACTATGCACCTCGATTCTCATTTTGTTCATTGCAAAATGCGAATCTGGCACGAATCGTGAACCATTTGATTTTCGAACGAGGCGCGCACAGAGCAGCGCTTCGATTGCAGCATGGAACGCAAACGAGTGAAGCGTGTTTCGATTCGCCGCTTGATCTAAAATTAACGCGAAACGTGTTTTCATGCGAATTGTTTTTTGCAAAAAGCGAATTTTGAATTTTAATATTGAACTCGAAAGCAATGGAACATACGTCGGTTATAACGGCAGAAGAAAGAGTGATCCCCGAAGCAAAATACGAATGTAAGAAGCGCTAAATTGAGTTTCATTTCATGTGTGCACCTTTCTGCTCCCAGATTTGGATCACACCGCTGACGTTCAGTAAGTGTTCACATTAGTTTTTCGATGAGTTTAAAATGATGCAAACTCTGAAAACAGAATCCACGCTTGTAAGTATCCGATGCATCGTCGCGCGAAATGATCAACAAATTGTCAATTTAAATTACGTCTATCGTTTGGCTTTTTGAAGGGGGCGAGACATTGGTCGAAGCGTTTGAACAATGCGTTGTCGCGATGTTTGCTTATATGACTGACATTGAAACCGTGTCAATCGACCGCTGCGAAGAGGTTGAAGTGGAAGGCACCGATCTCGAATCTCTCTTGTTTCAATTTATGAATGAATTTTTATATTTATTCAGCGCCGAAACTTTTTTTATACCCAGGGTTTGTTTATTCGGGTCATATTCTTGAAATACCTTTTAATCATTTGTTCGTTTGCAGAAAGTTAAAATAATTGAATTTGATAGAGAAAACTTTAAAATAAAAGCTCGTGGATATGGTGAAACTTTTGATTTGGATAAACATCCACAGGTAAAAATAAAAAATGTCATAATAGCGTTTCGCTTAGCGAAATCGACTTTCAACAAAGTTTAGTGACAATTATCAAAATTTTCATCATTTTTACTTTGCAGGGAACTGAAGTAAAAGCCATAACGTATTCAGCAATGCAAATACATGAAAAAGAAGTATTCGTCATAATTGATATTTAACCAAAAATCATTCACTTACTACGCTCACTTTTCACTGTTTAAGAATTTCTGCGTGTACAGTGTCAGACAGCAAATTGACTTTAATTTTCATTAAATGGATCCAAATGAAAACTTTTTAAACATCTTATTTTTCACACTGAAAATTACAACAAAAGTAAAATGCTAAATTTTGGCGACAATATAATCTATTTTTGGATTAGTATTTTAATGTTTTAAAATAAATTTAATTACACGGTTCATTCTTGTTTGCTCACTCTTTTTTGCTTACTGTTATTAAAAGTAAAAAAGTTTAATAAACTGTCCCTCGAAATATTAATTAAATTATTTTATGGTGAAATAAAACAAAATATTGTTTTAAAAATTTTTTTTAAAAATAAATTCAGTTAAATAGAAAAATTAAAAATATACCAAATGATACAATATTTAAAAAATCAATCATCTTATTTTTACAAACTTAAAGGGAGACAGTTACGAGTTTTAGACCTGTACCGTTCAGTTTCAAAACGGTACATTGGGTTTCATTACAGTAAATTGGTTATGATTTTAAAAAATGTCGAAGTTGGTAGCACTTAATTTTTAAATTCATATAAAATTTATCATCAAATTCTGTTGTCCATGAAAATGTTTTTATTCTCATTGTAAATTTTAAAAACTTTTGTTTTTAAATCCTACACTCTAATAAATCTGTTTAAGAATATTAAAACAAGTAAATTCGTTTTGTGGCCAATATTGTTAAAATATTCAATCCAAAATGATTGTAACTTAGATTTTTGCATCTCGAATAATACAGATTCAATGATAAACCAATGGTCTTCCATGAGCATAGGTCCGCGACAACCAACTGTTTTCGAATTTACTGCGTCGCCTATCGGTTGCCCCTCTACGCTCGTGATCACATCGTCCTGAAAATTTGTTCAGAGTTACAATAAGGACATCGCTTGATGAATACTGACCTTAGTGTAAATTTGATTCTTTTTATAACGTAATAGCTGATCTTTGACTTTGCAACAAACTATGAGAGTAAATTTTGTATAATCCTCAAGTTTAACTATGGTTACCATCATCAGGCTGCACTTTTTTTCACATCTTTTCGCTTCACAATCGTCAACAATGATGATTTACTCGCATTGTTTCAATAAATTAATTGTAAAAAAAAGTAAAATGTTTATTTAAAAACAGTTTTAAAAAATTAGTTAAACATCATCTGAAAATATTCAATTTATTGAATTTTTCGTTCATGCTTTTATAGCTATTGTCATACTTAAATGGTTCGGAGCTCATTTGTAAATACTGACCCTAACGAATGAACATTTTGACAAAAGTAAAAATAAATTTAGGGAAAAATTCACTCAAACGATGTGACTTACTAGTTTTAAACTTAACGAGGTATAGCACAAACATAAAATGGTGTCAAAGCTCGTACTAAGCCTTCTCTAACATTGTGTTGAATTATTTCACCTTTTGGAGCTCGAAAATTGAATTTTTGCAACAAACCGACAAATGCAATGAAAATCTCATCTTCAGCCAATTTGAATGCAAGACATTTGCGCTTTCCGATCGAGAAAGGAATATTTGCTTCATTCGGTTTAAAGCAACTGTGCTCGTCCAAAAAGTGGCCGGGAAAAAACTCATTCGGCTTGGCAAAGTAGCGCTCATCTCGAGATATTTTCCATAGGTTAGCTATTAAATTAGAACGAGGCGGAATCTCGTATCTATCAATTGCCACTTTTTCTGATAAAAAATTCGTTTTAAAACTTGGATAAAATTTGTTAACAGACTTGAATTGACACGAATCATTCCTGTTGGACCGAGGCAGGTGACACGTTGGATTTCATTGATCACTGCTTGTGTGTAATGCATAACATTTCGATCGTTTAAAGAAACGAATCTTTCACTGCCAATCAATTCATCGATTTCTTTATGAACATTAGCTTGGACTTCTGGATTTAAAGCAATCAAATTAAATGCAGAATACAGAGTCGATGCAGTTGTTTCAACGCCAGCGATGAATAAATTTGCCATATTTGCGACCAATGCTTCTACTATCAAGTGAATAAAGTCAAATATTATAATTAGAGCTTCTCGATTAAGTGGATTTTCGATATAATTAAAAGAAGTTAATAAAAAATAAAAATGACAGAGAGAAATTTGCTTCTTCTAATAAAAAAATAAAATAAAATAAAATTTTGAATTTTTTAGAACAAATTCTAAGCCAGATTCTGTTGATAAAAATGTCTTCAATATTTCGAGAGATTATGATATCCAATTTTAAAAAGTCTCTTAACGTCTTACACAAGTTTTTTAAGAAAATTTTTGCTTAAACTTGCATTTTGATGTGTGAAAAAATTTAATCATGTTAATAATCATACTATTAAAGTATCAAAAATAACTAATAATTATAAATTTGTAATTGTAATTAAATACTTACAATCGAACCATTGAGCATTACATCCATTCATCTCTCGAACATAAAACTGAAGCAAGTCGTTGTACGTTTGTTGCGAATCACTTTCTTGCATTCGTCTTTCGACAATTTTCTTGATCAAATTGCAATATTCATGTTTTACTCTTGACAATTGTTTCATTACTCGACGATTTGTTTGTAAAAGCAAATGAAATAAATTTCCCACTAGAATCCCGTTTATATTTTCGTTGCCATCACAAAACATTCGCGAATAATCTCTAAGCGCAATGTATTCAGCGTCGTCGAGCTCGTAACACTTACTGTAAAGTAATGTACTCACAATATTTGTTGTATAATTATGCAGAAAATCGTAAATTTCATAAGGTTTGCCATTTAATTTTGTAATATGGTCAATTAAGCGGTGGCAACAGTATTGAATTTTTGATTCGAATTCAACTCTACCCATTCCAACACCAGTCAAATGCTTAATGATAAAAGTTTTATGCAATTTGAAGTAATCGCTCTCAGCGTTAACAAAATTTTTCTTGCCGAATACGTAAAGAAATGTGTTAAATTTATCCACTGGCCTACCGTTAACATTTTCACCGTTCAGAACAAACGCTTCCCTTATGCTTTCGTAACTGTTCAAATAAATGTAATCCTCGCCGAGCAATTCAATCTTCATTACGTCTCCGTACTTATTCGCTAAACGTTGAATGGTGACATAAGGATTTTTACCTAAAAATGGATAATATCCAAGCACTGGGATTCCTTTAGGCCCTGGTATCTCGTTCTTCCTCTTCTTCAACATGATAACCAAAAGTAATATTGAAACGATGGTTAAAGCAAAAACAAACAGCATTTTGTTTCACGAATGAATTTAATTGCAAAGAGAAAATTGTGTTTCCACGACGCAATAGCATTCGATTCAATGATTAGGTGTTTTTATGTAGAAACAATTTTTTGTTTGTTTATTACCACAATTTTTGAATTAGTTTTCTGTAGAATTAGGTTCTTAAGGTCAATATTGCTGAAAATTTTCTATGCATGGAGAAAAATTCGCAGAGGACGATTCTGCAAAAATCATCCTCCTATGGAACAAGTAGAACCTTCTAGAATTTTTTTGAAAATTTTAGAACTTTTGCTAATAACTTTCTTTCCTCTTAATCTATTTTCAAAATACTTTCTTTATTTTGTAGTACTTATTAGGGCAGATTTTTGAGACACAAACGAACTTGATCTTCTTTCGGAAAGAAGAAAAAAATTCCTAAAAAAATCACAAAATTTTCAAAAAATTAAAAATTCAAAAACCCAGGAATATATCGAATTTTTTATCCTTAAAAATCTATCAACTAAATCTTAATCGATTAAGGCGAGATAAATGGTGGCCTATATACTCGTTCTCTAGCCAAAATTTTTGAAAGTCCCGAAAATTTTTATTTTCCGACTATAGTAGCACAAAATTATGAAAATAACAATTTCACGCGATTTGCTTTTTGCTGTTCGTTTAAGTATGGCTTTGCCGCCGGTCTAATTTTAAACCACTTATTCTTCTTTAAATAACGCCATACTGTCCAGCGAGAAACCTCAACACCAATAAACAACTAACAATTTTAGACCACACTCAACATTAACAACACTCAATAACAATTTTAGACCAATCCAACATGGTGTCGTCACAATCAAATTTTTAATATTTCAAGTTTCAGAATTGTTTGACGTTCTCCAATACGATTATTGAAAATTTGCTTTAAGCTTTAATGTAAAGCAACATGTTTTTAGCAAATGATTATTTTTTCATCTACTTATGAAATGCCTTTGTGGCAAAAAATTTCTGAAAATAACCTCCAAAACCGGAAAAATTCAAAAATTCCGAAAATTCATTTTTTGTACTTTAAACAACCAAACATCTCGTAATGCTAGGCCTCTTGATTACTTAGAATCTGTAATTTCGAAGAAAGTTTTTAATTTTAAATGTAAAAAATAATTTTTGGAATTTTTGAATTTTTTCAGTTTTGGGGTTGATTTTCGAAATTTTTTTTGAGCCACTTAAGCAGTTCAAACGTAAATGAAAAAATTCACACATACTAAAGAGATATTGCATTACATAATAGCATAAAGGAAATTTTCAAAATTCGTCTAAGAATCCCGAAACTTGAAATAATTAAAATTATATTGTGGCGCCACTATGATAGAATTCTAAATTTTTTTATTAATCGTATAGTCTTTAATATGCTCGATCTGAAAATAATATTTTCAGAATTCTTCAAAACCATTGTCAAAAAATAGGAATTTTCGGAATTTTCAACAAATTCTAGAAGGTTCTACTTACCCCGCAGAAGGATATTTTTTTGCAGATTCGTCATTAGCAAATTTTTCTCTATCTATAAAAAATTTTCAGAAATATAGACCCGCGCTCCTTAAACCCTCAGAAAACAACTTGTCAATTTTGTGGCAACAAAAACATTTAAGTTTTGAGCCTTTAGTTTTATTCAATTTTAATTAACATTTTGCTAAAAGAAATTTTTTAAAATAAAAGAAAATCAAAATTTCAAAGCAAAAAGTGTTTAAAATGTTTTAAAAAATCCGTACTTCCTTAATCGCTCATGTACAACAAACTTTTTTGTAAGACAAATCAAAATTGCTTTTCTTACCTTCATAGTCAAACTTTTGCGCAACTCAAATAAATTAAATAAACGCCATCCTCATCAATTTATTTATAGTTGGTAACTTTCTTATCTATAAACTGCTTACTAAAATCGATCGTCAATTTTTTTTAGGTTTTATTGATTTATAGATGCTTATTAATGTCTATTGCTTCATTTGTATAAGATTCTTTAAATGTTAATATCTTGTCGAACAGAGCTTCTCGTAAAATATTAATGGAAAGCAATGCACAGATAATTGAATTCTCATGAGTTTATAAAAAAAATCAACGATTTGATTTGGTTATAAATAATGTTGAATATCCATTTATCAAAATTTTTATTAAGTTTTTATGAAACGAAAAGTAAAATTAATGATATAAAAATTCTAGTGGACTTGGTTTCAGCTTTCATCATTTGTTAGAAATGTTCGCCTCGCAAAAAAGTTGCGCATTTCTATTGTTCAAGAAAAGTCTTTATGTTTAGCTTATGACGCTATCGCATTTGAAATCTTTTTTTGCTTTACGCCAAAATAATGTTTCAGGCGTCCATTTTTGTAATTCAAACTTCTTGAATTTTTTTAGCAATGTTCAAATGGATTTCATGAAAAATGAAAGTGAAAGCGATCAGAACTAATGGAAATGTTTGCTCGCGTAAAGCAAATTGTTCTTGGCTATTGTTTAAGCAAAGTTTGCGGAGAAGATTGAGTTACGTGAAACAGCCATCTGCTCTTGTCCAGTCCTTGAAAGCTACTCGATTGAAAACCATTGATAGCCTCAAGTAAAGAAGGTGTTCTTCATACCTTTGCTTCCCCCATTCGCGAAAGCCATTTACTGAGGACAATCTGATCCCCAGAAAGGTATCCCGTTAAACAAGTATATTCTCGAGCAGTTGTAAGTGTGTGTGTGCTCACTTCATGTGCTTTTTCTCGCTCATTGCTTTGCTTGCTCTCGAAACAAACAGAAATGGCTTCTCGAAGAAGAAGCAGTAAATTGCTCTTATTCACTGTGCCACACTCGATTCGCATTTTCATTTTTCTTTGCCTGTGCATCGGCAACACTTTATGCGTTTACTATGCGGACAATGGTTTAGAGCAAACGCTCGCCTATAAGTTCTTGCCAGCGAAAGAACGGCGCGAAATGCAGCAGGAAATACTTAATTTATTAGGTTTGCAGCATAGACCTAAACCTAAAACTCACGGTAAATTCTTTTTCAACTCGCACTCATTTCTTTTGTCGTGTTCGCATTCCTTTCTCTTCACGAAAGCTGTTTGAAAAATTTTCAGCATTTCACATTTCAAAAAAGTTCGCTTTGTTAATTCACTTTCATTGATTTTTCGTTTTTTTCTTCACATTTACTCTTACGATGAAAATTTCAAATCAAAAACGAATTTAAAACAAGAAGCAACATTAACAAAAATTTCTTTTTGTCAGCAGGAACAGACAATTCTGCGCCTAAATATCTTCAAGATCTTTACGAATCGCTGTTAGACGAAGAAAGTGGCAACTTAAAAGTCGATGAAAATCAGGGTCCGATAATTATCGAAGGCGAAGTGCTCAGTAAAATGAGCTTGAACGCGATCAACGATTCAGATGTAATCATGAGTTTTGTCAATCAATGTAAGAGCAGATAACAACGACAAAGAAGAGAGAGAAGCGAATTTTTCACCTCGTTTCATTCAGTATTTGATTGCTTTTTCCATCTAATTACAACTTATCGTCTTTTTCGCCTTATTACTTGTAGTTAGTCATCGTTATCCTCACTCACGACACGATCGAGACAAACGCTTTTGGTTCGACATCAGCGAAGTGCTCCCGTCGCAGACCATAATGGAGGCCGAGCTTAGACTTTATCGCAATTTGACAAAGAGTAAATTCGATCGTCAACAGGCATTCAATGCTACAATTTATTTGCTTGCCGACGGCGAAGATTCCGAGTGAGCGAAATAATCGATGCTTTCGTAAGATAACTTTTCTTTGTTGTTTCACAATAGAGACAAAGTTGTGCAATTCGTTGATAGCCAAATGCTAGAGGATAAAGAAGGTTGGATTATGTTTAATGTGACAGCACCTATGATCAGTTGGGTTGCGTTTCCCAGTTCTAATCTCGGGCTCTACTTGAGTATAAAAAGCAATGATCTCGGTAAGTGAAAAGCAAAAGCAAAATCAAAAAATGTTTCCGCCCGGGGTCGAACCGGGGACCTTGCGCGTGTGAGGCGCACGTGATAACCACTACACCACGGAAACTCTTTATAACTCGCTTTCATATTTCTGCTTAAGTTTTAGGATAAAGTTAAAAAAATTTCAAAAATCGCTTAAAATTGAAACTCATTTGCTTTATTATTATTTTTGAAGCAACGCAATGATTCAGTGTTGAAATACATCATTTTGATTGCTTCAATTTGAACATCTTTTTTTTTGAATCATCAAACTAAGAATTGCTTATTAACCAACAGATCTTGTTAAGCGTTTCTTTGACTTTTTTATTTGGATTCAATATTTTTTCGCTAACTGAAGCTTTCGAAATAAATGCTGTACATCGGGGGATTATTGAGAAAAATAACCAAAAATCCGAGGAATTTACAGTCAGTTAAAAGAACTCTAATCTTTGATCAAATGTCGCTACTACGCCCATAGAAACTTAATAAGAAAAGATTATCGCTGGTCGCAAGCATTCTTTTTATAGAACTTTTTTTTAGAAGAAAGCCGTTTCTTCACCAATTGATCTACATCGTGTCCCAAAATGAGCGAAACAAATATTTTATTTGATTTATCTTTCAATACAAGAAATAAGTGTTTAGTTAGTCATTTATCGAAGATGTCGTTTGTTGTATTTTCCTATTTTTATAGTTGAAAGTGAAAACCAAAATTTTTTAAATGAATTTAAAGAGAAATTCAATAAAATATTTGTTGCACTCATTTTGGGACACACAATAAATTGTTTGAATTACATTTTAAAAAATAAGTTTTGTATCCTTTTTTTTAATTTGATCTATTTTAGAAATATTCAATTAGAACATTCAAAAGTTAGAGCGAATTTTTGAGATTTCAATTGATCTCCTAGCGAAATTATTGTCTAGTTGTCCAGGAGATAAAATGTGAACAACTTGTTATAACTTGAGCTTAAAAACAGTCTCTTTAGCAATATTAAAACCAACTTAAAAATCTTTTTTTTTTAATATTCTTTATTTACCATCTGCTTCAATTAAATGATCAATTTTTTCAAATTAACGGTTTAGCGTAAGCTTGTCAAGTTCTGTTTAGCAAAAAATAATTAAAATTTAAAACTTGATTTAACAAATTACTCGATTACCAATTTGTAAGTAGACAATATTTTTACTAAAATAATCTTTTTAGATTTATTATCGTTTCATTTGCTAAAATGAAAAAACGATTTACTTATTCAATTCAACAAATTTGAGTTTCTTCCTATGTTCGTGTATTAAAGAAAATTGAAAATTATACAATTGTACGCGTGTGAAATTCTAGATTGATTATAATGAGATCTAAACTGATGCCTTATGGCAGTCCAAATGGTTTTACGTGATAGGTTAAAGTTACATCGCAAAATAGCTTCTTATTGATCAGCTAAATGTTTCGATTTTTCTGATTCACAAGATCTGTCGATAAAATACATTCAGCCATAAATATCATTTCACAGTGTTGTGGCAATAGACACATTGAATTTTGCATGCGAAATAATTTTTTTCTCAATTTTACTTCTAAATTTTTAGTTTTTAATTTTTTGGACAATCCGAGTTAATGCACCAAAGCAACATTTCTGTCGAACTCACAAATTATTCTTTTAAATGCGCTCAAACTTCTGTAATCCTACATCTCACTTATCCGAAATTCTCGAAAATCCGACCAAAAATTTTGTTTCAAAATATTTTTTTTCGAAACAAATTACTTCTTGAAACTTGACAACCTTTAGATTTCGACAAATTTTTTTTTTGGCCCTATCGACGTCGAAGTAGAGAGATTTGAGTGTAGTGTGAAAGTTAATGTAAATCTTGTTCGTGCATTCGAAGCGAAAAGAAATGAAGAAAAATAAGCTGGGATTGCCTCTTAACGTTTTGCTCTCATTTATAATCTTCGATTAGCGAGCGAATGACTTCTGAATTTAATTTATTTAGTTTTTAAAGCAGAAAAAGAATACAATCGCGTCGAATCATTCGCTTCTTGCTAACATTGTTATAAGAAACTGATTCCAATTATCATCCATTGTAATTATCATGTGATCTCATTTCACCGTCTCGTGAATACCGTTTTTGAAACGAATCAATGGTTACTCTTTTTAGATCTGTTATCGATCCATTTCACAGCTCAAATGGTTGTCTGCATTTGCACTCTTTATTTCAAAAGCTTTTACTATTTGACTCTCAACTTCTGATTAAGTCTTGCAAACGAATATATACAATGCAACCTGAAAATTGCCGTTGAGACGCGCAATTTTGTCTGTTCACGGAACTAAGAAGAAGAAGAAGAAGAGAAGCTTCTCACTAATAAATTTGAAAAGACATTTTCGCGTAGTTTTTTTTTGGCATTAGCAGAATTTGTTTTCTTACGCTTACGACTGAAAACAAGAAACTCGCTTTCTGTTTTGTTAAACTCGATTCAAAACATATTCTCGACACTTACATTTCACCCTGAACCGTGAAACAAAATTTCTGCGAAACTAAGCTTGTCACTTTAATATGACAACATCCAAGCAGCTTTTTCTTTTTAATATTGCGCTTTAGATTATGCACGCTAGTGAAAAAAAGAGTTCTAAAGAAATGTAAGCTTTCACTCAAAAAAGCATATCAGCATCCACACAGCAGCACTTTTTGAATTCATCTTTTCATTCGTTTCTAAACAATTTATTTGATACTTTGACGTTTAAAACTATTTTACACACTTTTCTAATCCTATAAAACATTATTCAACGAAGTTGATCTAAAGTTTCTATCAAAAGCTTTAGTTAACTCCAGTTTATCATTACTTTATGGTTTCAACAACTTTGTACTCTCGTGTTCAAAAAAAACTTCCACTTAAAACATGTTTTACTGCACAGCAATAAATCGAAACATTTTTTCCGGACACGAGTGTGCAAATGAAAATTGACGATTTTTAATACAAGAAAATTTTTCTAACGCTTTAATTTTTGTGCAAAGTTTTCTTAAAATTCATTGCATTGCAACGAGATAACATTTTCATTTTAAATTTTGCCTTTGTTTTCTGTTTTTTTTCCCGCAAAAGACAGATTGCATTCTGTTTTGAAATGACGCTAAGCATTGAGAATATATTTACAAAGCTTAAGGCCAAAAAATACGAGAGACATATTTATGCTTCATCATTTATTCAAAATTTTGCAAAGCTTGTGAAATTCATCTGTTTAAAGAATATCTTTTGTATTCGCAAAAATATTGAATGTCCGCTTAAAAAGTTAGCTTATAAAGCCAAAACTTTTAAGAAATTAAATGAATTTTTAACTTTAAGAAAATTACCGCAGTGTCTATGTGTACAATTCCGACCAAGAAATTATCTTTCTTCATTTAAAATTGTTTTAATATTAAACACATGAGTAAGCGACTTTTTGGCCAGTACTGTATTTACGCGATAAAAACATTACAAAATATTTGTAAACACAATTTTATTTATCTTTTGTGGAAATTTAAAAATTGTCCGTTGCCATTTTCTACATTCATTTGAGATTATCAGAGGAACCAAAGCGAACACATTATCATCTTCAATTCAAAAACTGAATCTAATACAATTCCAAAAAATACTTTCTAAGCAAAAATCAAAAATTCAAATTTAATATTTACTCTCTTTCTCAGAAAGATGCGCAACACTATGTAAAATACATAAAATATGCACACCAAAATGGAGATAAGTTTCACATAAGCAGCTACATTAATTTTTTTGCTTATCGAAATTATTTCCGCACGGGAGTGTCATTCAAATTTCTCTTTTTACTTGAAATTTTTGAATTATTTTGATTTTCATCATATTTGGAGCGCAGAAACAAGCCGAATGTAAAATTTATGCAGCAATCCTTTTTCAATGTAGAGCTTTTTTCTTTTTTACTATTTACCTTCTTGTCATATTTACTTGCGAATCGATATTGAAATTGACAGTTGAAAAGATCAAAACGAAGTACGTGTTATCGCGTTTCTTATCTAGAAGGAAAAAAAAATTAAACAAACTTTGATTAAAATTGCGCATGATGCGGATTAATTTCAACAATATCAACGTAATACGAGCGTCAATTAGTTTTTTTATTTTTATTTTTACATGCGCTTGATAACTTCATTAAAATTTGTCATATTTTTGTCTTCTTCTTCTTGAATGAAGTCGGAAAAGCTTATTAAAAAATGTTTTTAACACAAGATCTCAGTTTCGAGAAGTGTTCTCTACGCTTGTAAAGCTAATGGCTCGCCGCATGAATTATGGAGAGCGCTTTTCTTTGTGGCCGAATCTAGTGAAAGCAAAGCTTTGTTTCGCATTGATTATTAATGTTCTCAACATTTGTGTTTGCCATTCTTGTTCTCACAAGTTTATCCAGCGAACTTCACAACAGAAGCGCATATTATATGTGCAAAAAATATGAAAATTTTTTGGCTTTTTTGTTGCACAGCGCGCTTTGATAAAAAGCTACTCTTGTGCCATTTATCAAAGCACAAAGGTGCACTCGATAAGCGTTTTCTGCAGAATTACAGCGCCTAGCAACTGTTTTATACAGTGAAATGTTAACACACTTGCCGAAGAAGCATTTTAAATCCTCTCTGTTAACATTGCGTTCATCAGAAATTAAATATATCTACACATATACACACACACAAAACCTTGTATCATACGTTGCAAAATCATTTTTTTCGCACAGAAAAATTATTTTTATTTCGAATAAACGTCAAATTCACGTGTTTAAAATTGATTTTTTGCTCTTTGTCTCGAGCTTGTCTGCTCTCCTATTGAAAAAGCAATCTTTCCTCCTCTGTGATTCTATTTTTAAACTTTTTTAGCTAAATTTTGCTAAAAACTTTGCAAATTTTAAACGTTTTTGAGATCAGCTTTACTTCTTAGCAGCGTTTTCGCTCGCAAAGCTTGTCAGCATGCGACCGTGTTTGCAATTAAATGGAATTATTTGGAGTTGTGTTCTAATTTTACTTCCACTTGTTTTCATCTCTATTCGAACAAAATTATGAAATTCTTTTCGTTAATTAAAATCTAATAATAACATCGCTCAACTTGTGACAAAAATTCATTTCACATACATTGATAAACAACAAAATTTCATTCGTTTCTGAAATTTCAAAACCTGCATAAGCGAAAAAAAAATTAATAATCGAATGATCAAGCAAGTTATTACATTGCATTAAATGAAAACAAATTAGGCCGATATTTCGAAATTTTCCAACTACCGAATCAATCGCAAAGTTGTTTGCTTTGCTTTAAATACTTGCGATGTTCGAATAAAATTGATTAAAAATAGAATTCGAGATAAGAATGTAAACTTTTACTTTTTTTTCATCGCAGTAATCCGTTGATAATTCTTGCTCAATAGCTTTCTCCCACGACGACCGCGATTCTTTCGAGTGCTTTTAACCTCCACACTTAATTTCTAATAGCTTTTAAAACTTTATATTTCACATGATAAAACTAATCGTAATTGATTTTTCAAAAATCAAAGTCAACTCAATTACAGATTTTTTTTTCGTCAAAAACTGATTCTTGAATTTAAAATATGATTTAAATTGAAGTTAATTAGCTTAACAGCGTGAGATTGATACGAAAGTCAAATTTTTTGTTTTTTTCTTTTTAATATTGTTGCTACAACTGCTTCACTCTCGACACTTCCCCAGTGTATCAGCGAGTCTTAGTAACCACTTCAATCTGCGCGACATAATTAATAATAATTAATTCATAATTATTCAATAATTCTTATCTGGAATAAATGAAATGTTTTCAGGTTTTGTGCAGTTCGAATGCCAGAATTGTTTAGATGATTGAATCAGGAAGTATGATTGATTTTCAGTGAATTTAAACATTGAATTCAATCTAGTAAACAGTTTAAAACTTTGATTTTTTAATTCGGTGCACTCATTCTAGCGCACATTGTATATTTTGAATAATTGAATTTTTTTAATTTTTGTTGAATTTTATCATTTTTGACGTTTTTGAAATTTGAATGTGAACGAGAAGCACTTTGTTTCCTCAAAATTTATGCATCAGAATATCGATTTTTAGTTAGTAGAAAAATATGAGGTGCTACGACTCTAAATCGGTTCACGAACATTTTTATGCATTTTAAACTTGTTAGCGAGGCTGTTTGCGTGTGTTTATTTTCAATTAAATATTGCAAAACACGTTTAAATGCGCGCGTAGCATATATTTGCTTCCATAGCACAGAGCATAGTGAGAGATGTTTTCACTTCTCTCGATCATTAATCTTGGCAAAAGTGAATGCAAAGTAATTTAAGAAAAAGCATTTTAACAAAATTACTTTTAAGGTTTTTCAACTTTTTTTAACACTTTAATCAAATAACAAAAAGTCGAATCACATTTTCACTCCATTTAAAAGTGATCGATACGAGTTTCGCTTGCCAAAACGTGAAATTTGAAGCAAGCATCGTTTGGACACATTGCTTTTGTGCAAATATAGAACTTGTTTAGATGCAATCACACCTTCTGCTTTTTGCTAGTTTTGACTTTAGAGAGAATGGAACGGATGATAGAATTATTCGGTTCCATTCGAATCGCTTGATCCGTTTAGCGAAAAAACGCGCCGTTAAGCATTTCTTCTTTTCACTCGCACTCACTATATTCACGCTATGTTTCGTAAGAAGAAGCTAATTTTTTTTTAAACGTTGCGAGTTTCAATCGATGGAATCAAATTTGATTTTCTTTGAAAGATCGCGAAATAAGTCCGCATGAAATTGGAATCGTTGGATCGAAAGGGCCACGAGAGAAGCAAGCGTTTATGCTCGCATTTTTAAAAACGCCATTCTCGTCGACGCTGTCGAGCAGTAGAAGAACTATTCGGGAAACGAGGAAATCTTCGCGTACTGAAGTGTCAAGCGTCGATCAAGATCAGTGGAATCCTTATTTGAGTGCGTAAATTCTTTTCTTCGAAAATACGGCGAATAGAGCCGGCAAATAATTTATTACTTCTACTTTCATTTTCTAACGTTGAATCAGCAATAACAAAAAGCACATTACAGATCCCAAAGATCGATATTCCGCCGGCCGCAGTTGTCAAAAGAAAACTTTATACGTCAGCTTCCGAGATCTTGGTTGGCAGGTAATTTAGTTTTCGCTCATTGCTTAAAGTTATTTCATTTCTCATTCTTATTTTTGAATTTCATTTCTGTTTCTAAACGTTTTTATGGCTGTCTTAGGACTGGATCATAGCACCTGATGGCTACGCCGCGTTTTTTTGCGATGGCGAATGCTCGTTTCCATTGAACGCGCACATGAACGCAACGAATCACGCGATAGTGCAAACGCTGGTGCATCTGATGAATCCGACCAACGTTCCGAAGCCGTGCTGCGCGCCCACCAAACTCTCCTCTATAATGGTGCTCTATTTCGACGACAATTCGAACGTGATTTTGAAAAAATATAAGAACATGATCGTTAAATCGTGCGGCTGTCACTGAGAACGCATCGACAATAAACATAATATTTAAGCGTATTTTCAAACTGAAAATTGCGCTCAATTAGCTTGGAGAGCAATCAAAATTGTAATTATTTTCGAGCGAAAACTGCTTTTTTTCATTTCTAGCGAGCAAAATTACAAATCGAGATTTATATTTATTCGTTTCATGTATAAAGTATTTTTTCGAGATTTAAGATTTACAATTGTGACTGCGAAAGAAAGCCAACATTTTTATCTGAAATTAAGGCAAAAGAAATTAAGCAAAACAACTGCAATTACAATAAATGAATAGCGAAACTCGTTTATTTCTATCGCCGTGCGATTAAAGTGCGAAAAATAAAGAGAACTTCTTCTTGTGGACAAAAAAATTAATAATGAAAGCCATTTTCACTGCGAAGTGGATGTAAGCGATAAGCATCATCGCACGCTTTTACATTCGCTGAGATGCATTTTAAAAATAAAGTTTGTATTGAATGCGAGAGCTGATTTAAGCAAATTGCACCATAATTTAAGGAAGCGTTGGAATCGGAGTGAAAACCACTCTTCACGCGGTGTGAAATGTGCGCATCCGAAAAAAGTGAGCGCCCGATTTCGGTGCGGTTCCATGAGACGCGCGAAACGATCGCAGAGCACAGGACGAGGCGGCGCGTCGCGAGCGGAGGCGCGGCGCGCAGCGCAAAGGTGAGGCGCGGTCGCGCGGCGAGCGGACGCCGGACGGCGACGACGCACGTGGTGCGTTTGCGGTCTGCACGCGCGGCATAGTAATGGAGGAAAGCTGAAGATGTCTGCACTGAGAAGCAATGTGTTCGGTGTGCGGCAGAAGCGAGGAGCAGCGTTGTGAAAGCGAGAAACACATGCGTGCTGTTCGTATAAAGTGGGACAGCATTTATCCATTGCTGTGTTTCGCTCGCGTTTCACTGCAGACTGCGAACGCGAATTTCACCAATAATCGTGTATTGCGAGTAAAATGCGAAAAAAGTCTTCCAGAAACGATTCGCTCAGCGACGGCCGGCCGCAGGTCGCCGTCGAAATGAATCGCCTCAACGAGCCGAACGCGGCTGCCACCGCCGGTGCCGCGGGGACCATCACCACGGCCGACGTGGCCGACGACGACAAAGACGAGTGCGACGAGCGCAAAGACCTGCTGAGGCCGCCGACGAACGGCGCGTCCGATGTGGTCAGCAGCAACGGGCGGGTGGCCGCTCAGAGCGCAGCAGTGACCAAGAGACAATCGCTGCTTCTGAAGCGCGGCGAAACTAATCTGAGCATCGATCAGACCGGACTCCAGCGATATCTGCCGAAATGCATGCAACACGCGTTCGCCGATCGCGAAGCCGAACGCTTGTACCGCGAATACTATCAGAACGAGAAGAACAGTGACCTGCACTCGTTACTTGCAATTGTTTTCATTGTGAACATTGTGCTTTTGCTTCTCTATTCGCTCACATTCAGCACTCGCAAAATTTCGCAGATCATACTACTCGTGTTCACGTTAGTCGTCGCGCTCATATCGTTACTCTTCAGCGCCGGCCGCGGCCTCGCGTTCGTGCTCCGGCACCGCATTTGGAGACTCATGCCGTTCGTGGTGTGGTTGATACTAGTCGCACACGTTTTCTGTGATCTGTGGTTGTATCATTTTCCGCGTCAGCCGAGTGACAGTGTCGCGTGGGTACTTCTCTACACATATTCGATTTACGTTGTTTTTCCTGTTCGCTTACGCTACTGTTGTCTACTCGCATTCTCGATCGCACTCATTCATCTCGCGTTCGTCGCCGTTCCCAACACTGACCACTGCGTGCTCGCCCAGGTAAGCGCACATTCAAATTACCTTTTACGTGCGCCTAATTTCGTCTCTACACTCGGTTCGCTCTCATCTATCTGCTTCGCTCGCTTCTTCTCGCTTTTCGCTCCACTTTTTGCTTTTTTCTTAGTTGAGCAGAAAATGCAAGCATCAGACGAGAGAGAGTAGAGAAACTAGCGCACGCCGTCTTCAAAACTTCTTTTCATTTCACTTCTCATTTGCTTTCGAATTCTTTCGCTTTGTTTTTGTCACGAAAATGGCTGTTTTCTTCTCGCTCGAAGCGGATAATTAACACGAGTTAAAAATAAACATCAAAGCCGATAAAGAGAAGAGAATAGTAGCGGTTCGCAATTCACTTTCGCTTTCATTTTTGCTGCTTCTCCCATTCTCATTTCGCCTTCTTGCGTACCTTTCGCATTCGTTTCTTCTTATTTCTAATTTTCGCTTTTTTTCTCAATTCATTCGACGTGCGCGTAGAAAGCGTGAAGCTAAAAGAAAAAACTCTCGTCAGACGCGATTTTTTCAGTTAAAGTAAGCGAAAATAAAGTATTAAACATTCACGTACAATGCGAAAGAAATATACACACGCATACATTTTCAGCGTTTATGCAATAACACGCTTCGATTCACGTCTATTCGCTGTTCGCTCTTCTTCTCTAAGCGCTTAGAACGCTCGCAAAAATTTCGCATTACTCGCTGAGAACGCTGCGCTATTGCAGGTTGCGAGCGAAAAGTTTTTTGACAGAACACACAAAAAAACAAAAGCAGAATATGTACTTCATACGAGCAAATTGATCGTATTGTCGCATAGTTTGGCATCCTGTTATTCGCGCTTTAGCTTCATCAATGCTTCGAACTTTTCGGCGTGTGTATATTGTGTTTGTGTGCGCGATATGCTTCGTGCCATTCGCAAAAAATCGCTCGTTTTTTCTCAAATTTCAACTTTTTAACGCTCAGAGAAAAACGGCAAAAAACAATATTTTCACGAGTTTTATCGAAAAGCGTTCAACGCTTTGAAATTGCGTTCTGAATGGATACTCGAAAACTTAGAAGCACAATGCTTTGTTTGATTTGCTCGACGAAAAGTTGAATTTAGTTTTTTGACTGAAAGAAATTCAAATTGAATTTCTCATTCGCCTTATTTGCGTACGAATTTTCTCGATCATTTTCAATTATCACTTAAGAAATACGAAGTGTGCTTCATTAGTTTCACGTCTGATTAGATGCACATTGTGTGAAATCTGGTTTTCACTGACTCGAAATGAATTTTTATTTCAAACTTTTTCAATGCAGCGTTCGATTATTGCGATTGCATGCGAGAGAAAAATACATTTTAACTCCAGTTTATATCAATCACCGCTGTCTCGAGAAATGAGAAATAAGAAAGCGATGCAATTAAACTCACTCGCACTCTATTCGAATGATTCAATTTAATAGACGAGGGAGAATGTGTTCGATAATAATAATTATAATTGAATTTAAAATATTCACTCTGGATAAATAATAATAAATGTGCGAAACTGTAAATCCGCTAACGCAAATGGCGGTTTCATTTTCAAATGCAATTAATTTTTCATTTTTCAAATCTGAAACAAAATTTTAGACATCGTTGAGATTGCAACTCGTCGAATGATCAAATATTTTATATATTTGCATGGAAAATAAACAAGCGATTCGAAAATTTGCTTGTTTTTTTGCTTACGAAAATCATAAGCAACGAAAAGTTTTTTGCGCATTCATTTCAAAGCAAAGTTTATGTGAATGGAGCGTCTGGAACATAAAGCAGAAAACATTGACGATTT
Organism: Dinothrombium tinctorium; assembly: GCA_003675995.1. Classification (NCBI taxonomy): domain Eukaryota; kingdom Metazoa; phylum Arthropoda; class Arachnida; order Trombidiformes; family Trombidiidae; genus Dinothrombium; species Dinothrombium tinctorium. The sequence goes on along the minus strand of NCKU01001005.1, from coordinate 6,650 downwards.
AAACGTATTCTAAAGTCAAATTTTAAAGTCGTTTTTTTAAATGGTTTCCACTTCTATCTATTCTTTAAACGCCATTTTTAAAGCGCTGTTTTATTTTTCGACGAAATAACCATAAATAATCCGACTATACGTTACGATTTCAGCTTCGAGTGTATTTCTTCTCTTGTTACTTTCGTGTTTACCACAGCGTCTGACCATAAAAACCAGCGGTCGACAGAGACAGTAAAAATGATTGTCGAGTCGCGCGCGAGTTGCTTTTTATACTCGAACGAACACCAAATGAAGAAGATTCGCTTCTTTTTCGTTTATTCTGCACAAATATATGAAAATGTTTATCTATCGTTGTTGTTGATGCAAGCAATTGTAAATATGACCGTTATTAAATGTAATATTTCTTTCATTTTTTGAGTGCTTTTTTCAACTGCAAATAAGCACGCATTTTGTTTGCTCTCATTCTCATCGTCGTCTTTTTTTTCTAATTCATCCGCTCATTCGCTCTCTCACTCAAATCAACTCACTTTTTGCCGCTCATCTCCGCTAGTCTTTGTTTATCATCTTTCACTTACGACGCGCAAAACTCTTATCGCACACTGTTTGTTGCTTGTGTCGAATTATAAGCGTACCTATTTTATGAAACTGAATTATTTCGCTAAACGCATGCATAACAAAATGTTCATTCGCGGTTTATTAATCAACAAAAAGCTTTCATTGAGCAAATTCATTTCAATGAAGTAAAAAACTCGTTGTTATGAACAGATTTTTCCTTTTCACACACACACACACACACACACACAAAGTGCAAAACTTGCAAAAAGTAAAACAATTCATTTGCGTAATTGTAATTGAATTAAAAACAAATTATAAATAAAATAGTAAAAATAGTTTTTTATAGGTGATTATAAATATAGGAGATTTGTTTATTTGCGAATGCTGAGCGCAGCTAAATTTGTCACATTTATGTGTGTGAACGAATAAAAACACGATAAAAATAGAAATTGATTGCAGCGAACTGAAGATAGATGCAAGCGTAGATATGAAAATGAAAATGCCTCTATTTTCCCGGCTTTTAAATTTAGTTGACATTGAAAAACTGTAAAATGTTTTTTACCATTTCTTCTCTCGCTCTCACAGATTTCTGTTTGAATTAAAAAAATTTTTTTGTTGCGCTCATTTTTCATTGAAAACAAACACAAAGCGGCGAATGAAATGACAATTGCAGCCACCATTAAATGATCTATGATCCATTTTCTTTTCTCGTCTCATTATTATTTTCATTATAATTGAAATACAGGAAATAAATGTTTCGTAATACTTAATTGCAATATTGATTGTCATGTCTCGTAACAATTAATTCGTTATTTTTCATTTTTTTATCGTTTTTTCAATTCACACTCAACAGCGAGACTAATAAAGTACCTTCAATAAACTACGCGAATTGTGAAGTTTTATTATTAGACTCTAGTTATATGTTACTTAAGCAAGTTGTCGGCGATATTTAGACTGAAAGTCAGTCGTGTGTTTCCAAAAATAATTACCTTTTTCTTTCTTCGAGAAAATGTAAGCAAAAAGCAAAATGAAGAGAAAGGGACGTTAGTGAAGTAGCAAGATTTCTGTAATTCCACACGTTAAGTCGTCATTTAAATTTACGTATACATCTAATTTCTTTTTTATGGTTTGCCCTTTCTTCTTCTTCTTATCAGACTTATACTCGTTTCATTTAAAGTAAACTCATAATGGAGGCAAAAGTTGGAAATAAAAGTTTTTCTGACTTCCTTTACTTATTTTCTTTTTTTCGCGAAAAGCTTGTTAACTCTTAAATGCGAATGTTGAGATAATGTTCTTTTGCGAGTTGGAGCGCTTTTTCACATTTTCTTATTTCTTGTTTCAAGAATATAAGCGCTGATTTGAAATACTTGCGCTTTCATTTCTTTATTCTCGACGCGAACGATGGAAATGTTTTCACATTTTGCGAAGAAAATATAAATGAAATATAAAGCAGCTTAAATTATTATTCTGACATAATGTTTAGTTTTTTAGTCTAGCAGAAATGAATTATTAAAGAGTAAGCGAGTAAAAAAAGAAAGTTTCAGACTCAAACATGATTCTGCTAATAGGTGTTGAGTTTTTTTTTCTACTCTTTTCCTCCAGTTTTTCTTGGATATTTGCGATCGATATTTGAAAACTTTTCGTTGCTACATTTGAAAGAATTTTTTAATACAGCAGAAAAAAAAGCGAAACTTAAAATTCTTTAAACTTTCTCCCCTAACAATAAAAAAAGTAGAAAATGTTTGAGTAAGGTTCACGCCTTTGGGCCCTACAAAATTTGCATTTTCTGTAAAATTCATGAGAATTTTTTTCTTATTTTGCTAGGTTTTACCTCTATTCAACATATTCAGCAATTCTCAAAGCAATTTTCTCTAAGTTTTTACATCTCATTTATTTTCGATTTAGACTTAATCCTTTTGCTCAATATTTTTATTTCACTTCATTTCGGAATAAGCATTTTGATAAATTAAACCTCATAGTGAATGATTAAAGCGTAATGGGAATCTGTAAATGCGCTCGCAATTTTGAAATTACATAAGTCAGTTTCATACTTGCAGACTTTTCAAAGCAAATTTCTATCAGCACAAAATTCTTTAATTGGATCAAAATATTTTCGAAAATTTCAACTTTGCCATGCTTTCAAAAGGCATTTCTACCGAAAGGTTGTTATTTTCCATTTATAATCTTTTTAAAAGTCAGTTTAAAAAAGAGAATAACAAACTTTCGCTTCCCGAAACTTTTAATCTAGAGCAAAGAAGAAAAAGAAAATTTGACTAAAAATACAAATTTAAAATAGAGTTACGTTTGAACAATTGAGTTTCACTCGTTTGAGACGTTGCTTGCAAGTTTTTAAGACTTTCATCGCTGTCTTCTTGCTTTACTCTTTTCTTTATGTAACAAGAGTAAGACGATTGGATTTTTGAAAAGATTTTCTCTCGAATCAAATCAAACAAACTTCATAAAGCCTTCTTTCGCTTCTTCTTCTTTTTAATAGAATTTTTTAACATGCTAACATTATATTGCGCATCATACATTGCTCTGTGTTTTCGTTTCAAACTTCACTTCGACGTAACTTTTTGAAGAAACTCAATATATTTGAATTATTGTGATACATGACCCTATTCAACTTCGCTACTTATTTTATTTTTTCAGTGAAAATAAAAATTAATTTTAAATTCTTCAAATTACTTAAGCAAATTTAGCGATGAAAATTTTTTTCGTGTTTAAAGTGTGAAACTTTACTCGAAAAAAGTTATTTTTCTTCGTTCTGAGATTTGAATAAAAAAAACTTTAGATTAAATTAAACCATTTTCTAAATAATAGTTTTTTCCTATGGTTTTTCTCCGCTTTTTTTATGTCGAGGTAATAAAAGTTTAATCACCATCTCATCTTCCTTTTCTTCTAGCGACATCACGCTAGTTGATGAATTTATTGGAGTTGAGTGCAGCTTAAATTTTAAACATAAATAATGATCAATCAAAAATGTTGAAAGAGTAATCCGTCGAATGGTTTTTTTAGATAAAATTTTTAACTCTTCTAGAGAATATAAAAAAAACTCTTCAATTCATAATTTGATTTCAAATGAAATATTTTTTTAGCGTACAAGTTGTAAATGCTGAAACAGCCCTCGGAGCGAATAAGTTTTCTTACATTTTATTAACTTATCTTTGCTTATCTTATTTTATCAAATCAGCGATGTTTGCTTTTCTTGCAAACTCTTTACTCTCGACAAATAAATATGCCACTTATAACATTAATTTCAATCAAAAATTATGTCTTCGAGTTGTAAATACTCGAATATTTTGATTTTGCTGTTAAAATCATTTAAATATTTTATTTTTCATACTTTTTCAACTTTTTTTTGAGAAAATGCAAAAATTCCCTTTTTTGAAAAGCTTTTAATCGAATATTTTTCAAAGGTGGAAATACTAGGAACAGAAGATTAAAACTCATCAATTGTCGATATAATGTTACATGTATTGAAATCAAATTTTATAGGAATTTAAATTTTCAATTTTGAGAAAAGATTTTTTTTTTCAAATTAAATTTTGAACTTAAGTAATTTCGATTTTTAATGCTTTTATTTCACAATATTTATGTTTGTATTTCAAATTTTTCTACTACGTCTATATCCTTCAGGTCAGTTTTGGAAATAAAGCGTTTTTAATTTACCTAAGTACCACATAGATAAATTGCATTTTAAGCTTTTTAAGCTTAATATTTACGTTTAGAATTATTTTTCTCTTTTGAAGCAGACTTAACTTCAAATACGTTGGGTGTGCAAAGTGTTTTTTTCGCTCGTAATCAAATTTTGAATGCGTTTCATCTAATATGTTCTGTTTATTGTAAAGGGCGTGTATCAATTTCTGATGATAAGAATAAGTTGCTCATGAATTGTACTCTTTTCGCGGAAAGTATTGCAAGAAAAAGATTTACTTGAACCTATAGAATCGCGACCGCCTCTTTTCATCAATTTTTTTTTAATAAACGCACACTAACGCAAACTTCATTCTTAATTATTTTGATAATTTACATAGTAATAGAGAGTTAAATAAATATTTAGTATAAATCGTTAGTTTTGTTTTGATTTATTAATTAAAGAAATGGAAAAGATTGTGCACCTAATCAAAATAACGTTTTTATATAGCTTCATATCTAAAAATTTAAGGTCGAATATCGTTTATTTCGAAATAATCGATAGCATATCCAAGTAAACAGACCAAATATTATGTTTAAAAATATATGAAGATAATTCTTTATGCACTTTATTTAATGATTATTAAACTCTAGCTAAAAGCATTGATGCAATCTTGTCCTGTCCAAAATCTTTTTTATTCTTATTTTTAGTTTAATCATTAATGTCAAAATGCTCCACTGCGATTCTTGCATTCTAATGCATTTTAATTATTTTTTGAGAAGCGTCTTTTGTTTCAAAGTTTTCTGAGTAAAAACTGCGAATTATTCTGTTGAAATGCAAACAAAAACAAATTTGCTTCTTCATCCAAAAATGAAGCGCACTGATTTTGCTCGATTTCTGACTATTCCATCATCGCTCTCTTGATGTTTATCTTCATTTTATTTTTACATTTAATAATTAACTCATTTTATTTACGACTACATTGAGGATGTGTTAAAAATGCATTACTAATGAAACACTTTGTGAATATTTTCATTCGCTCGCTATCTATCAGCTTTCGTGTTAAGAGAACATTTTTGCTATTTTTCTATTATTCGCATAACAATTCAAATGGCAAATGCATTTATAAAGTTTTAAGCATATAAGAAGTCTTTGTCTTTTTTTTGTGTACTAGCCGATCAAATAAACTTTCATTTTTTAATTTACCACAAAGCTTAAAAGTATCATTTCCAATCTTTTTATCCTATTTATAACCTTATCCTTATTTTAATCTTACAAAAGAGAAAATTGGCAGCATCACAAAAGTGAAATCGAAAGTGAATTATGACAATTTGAATGCATTTGTTTCATAAGATTTTATCCCGAATTGTTACTAACGTTGAATAAACAGCTTTTACAGCAAATAGGGCCACAAATTCTCACGCGTTTCACATAATTAAAATTTACACATTTTCACCATAATTTAACAAGAAATAATCATTATCACTTTCGAATTCAATTTTAAATTAATAGCGCAAAATAAAATATAAAAATTGTGCAGAGCGCAACAGTACTTTCTAGGGTAAATTTTCATGAAATTATTAATGACCAAACGTTGGAATTTCAAACAAATACAAAATTGAAATTATTCACGTATTTATGCTCGTTAAATATGCACAAAGTTTGTCAATCTAAATATGAATCTAAAACAAATAATTCAGCTGTCGATTATTTAAAAACATTCAAAGTTTACATTTTAACAACTCGAAAAAGTTAAACTTTTCAATTATTTCGAACCCGACGTGTATTATAGGAAGTCAGAGCAAATCGCACCATAAACACTTAGTAAGAATCAAAAATAACGAAGTCGAAGACTATAGAGGTTAGAATGATGTGATCAAGCAAGTCTTTTTCTCTTCTCAATTAAGAAAGATTATTGCGTTTATTAAGTTAAATTAAAACTTTATTTTCTTAATTTAAAAATTTTATTTTAACTCTTTGTAAGGCTGAACACATTTAGGTAATTGACTAAATTTTCATCATTTACACATTATTCCGAATTTTTCTCATAATCAAATATATTTTTGATAAAATTTTGCCCATAAATTTGTATCCCTAATATTGAACTTATTCACAACTTCTCTAAAGTGTGTATCTTATGAAACCGAACGGATTTGTTAAATCGTAAAAAATTAATGTAGAATAATGTTCAATCTTTAATAATCTTTAGTTCACCCTTGTTCACAATCGTTAAATATTGCAATTAGTCGAATTTCATTATATTTTATTTGGGTAAAATCAATAAAATTTAAATTTGGGTAATTAATCAAGCATGTAAATAAGCAGGTCTCAGCCAAGTTGACACTTTTTAAAGAGATAATATTCACAATATCTAACATAAACTTAATAAGAATATAAAAATTAAGCATTAGTTATTCGGTGATAACTGACTTTGTTAGCTTCATTACTGATCATTATGAAAATGTAA
>NCKU01001004.1:0-24899 GCA_003675995.1 Dinothrombium tinctorium | reverse complement strand
ATGTCACAAGCCGAGATTTGAACTCACGACACATTGGAGACAAGTCCAGCGTTTTACCGCTGGACCAACCCGTGAACCCAAATTGATGGTGCTCGTTTAATTATATTCAATCATTTGTATAATGGAAGTAAAGGTACCTGAAATTGATAAAATTAAAAGGAATGAGTTTCTAAGAATAACGAACATGGTGGTTTAAAATCCAACAATGGTCAGTTATACGTTGTTGCATCAGTGTTCTTTCATTACAAATGCAGATGGCGACATTAAATATTGGTTATTGATTTAATAAATTATGAAATAAAGTTTTATCTATTTTAGATAAACGGCCAAATGAATTGAAAAATATTTCTGCTTTCAATTATTTGAAAAAATCTTTAATTAAAATTTAAAATTCATCTGAAATGTAATCGCAAGTAGCATCTGTGCTGATAAAAAACTTGAAACTCAATTACGAATCTCTGATAAAATAAATTTGAAAATTTTGTAATCTTTTTGCGTGACTTATAATTACTCAGTATTCGTAAAAATTATAAAACAAAAGTAGATGATATTAGATCTGAGTAAATCAATAAAATAATTAAAATAAAACAAAAATGTGATTCTAATTACAAGCCTCAAAAACAAAAAAATCAATGTGTAATTTTAGCTTTTAGGCCATACTAACCTCGAGCGATTTAACATCAAATTTAACTAAGTGCTCAATTTTTTGATAATTATATTAATATTCATAATTCTTTAATAACATGCAGCGATTTTAGGTTTTATTTTTCAAAATGGGAACTCTTCCGAAAAATTTTAAATTTTATTTTATTGTTGTACAATTTTTAAAAATTACTTTAAACTAAATTTGTTCTTTTTAGAACGTTATAGACTGTGATAATTTTTGTTTTATTCAATTCACTATTCAAATATATTAATAAAAACTAAAGTAAGTTATTGATTTACTGTAGTATTCGTCGAGAGCATCGTTGTGATTGGCAAGTACTTGCCGCTCGACCAGGAAGCTGCTTTTTTGATCCAATCCCTATTTCAATGAAACTTAATACACAAATAGAACTTCATTATGCATAAGCTACATCAAGAATTATCCCAAGTATGGGTGCAAAATTGCTCGTAAAGCAAATTCTTCGCTTAAAAACGTTAAAATTAAGTTCTAAGGCAACGAATTTTTTTTTCAATTGAGGGTCAAAATCTCAAACATTTTTTATCCGCGTTTTAAATGATAAGACTACATAATTATTTTTATCTCAGGTGTTGTTTTTCTTTAAAACCTAAAAAAATTTTCAGTGATCTTGCATAGCATTAATAACTCATAAGATAAAAGTTGAATGGTTCTTTAATTTAAAATAAACCAGATAAAAATCAAATGAAATTTCGCCTCGCAATCGAATTTTTTTTGCCATAGAATTAATGTTAAAGTTTACACGAGAATAACTTCATTCACGAGCACAACTCAAACTCATAATTAGTGTAGCTCTTCACAAATATATTGACTTACTTATCAGATTTAGAAAGCGATCACTTGTACCATACTGGCAAGCAGACGCAAGGAATGATATTTTTAAGATATATTGATGTGATGTAATTATAAGACAAATTACTGATAGAGATCTAGGAAGTTTTGGAGAGCGAAAGCTCGTTCTGACAATCAGATTGCTGTTGTCAATTTACATGATAGTAAATATATTACTCTTATTTAAGGGGCGTTAACAATGTTTTAGTAGCCAAAGCTAAAATCGAATGTCATAGGAGAAAATTAATGTTGATAAGTTAGACATTGTTGAGCAGAATAAAGTTTATGAATTGAGTGGATGTATCGGATTTCTTAATTGCTTTATACCGAATTAATGTGAAATCACGCAAATGCAAAACAAAGTAATATTTCACGTTCTCATTTGGTTATTAATAATGTTTGGCTTCAATATGGAAAACGTTATATAGGTGGAGAGGAAAAGTTGTCACTGTTGAATGATTGCACTCAAAAACCTTTCAGAACAAATATAAGCAAAAAGTTGGGCAACCATGATATTTAAATTAAAGTAAAAACGATTTTGAAGCTTTAACATGAAGTACGATTTTCCAACAAAGATTTTCGATATGGTAATGTTGATCATATGGCGGGATGTTTTGACGCTTTTTTTGGAAAGTTTACTGAGAATTTGCTTAGAAAATCGACTCGTTTTGCGTAAATATGAAGAGCATAATTCTTTAAATAAATATTAAATTATAGAGTTCTATCATGTTCATTTAAATACAAATTAGATTATTAAATTATATTTGTTTTTAGTTTTTACCTAATTTGGCTTCTAAAGCTACAATTTGTGTTTATGTTTGTTTAATACTTCGATCCCGCTTTCAAATTTCTCCGCAATTACTATCTTTACACTCGCGTTCCACCCACCCGTTACACTCGACTCCACCGCGACAAAGAAATAAAAATTTTTTGCAAATTTTCATTTGTTTTCTTTGCTTCGTTTAAGAGTCAAGAAAAAGAAATTATGAGATTCTTTAAGGTATTAGTAAAGTGTTGAAAAAATTCTGTGTAAAAATCGTTTTTTTTAAATTTTGCATGAAAATTTGGCGTGAAAATTTACCTTTACAAAATCCGTAAACTTTTTAATATATAAGTTATTCGAGTAGGTTAGAAAAATCAATCTATAAAGAAAAATATAATTTTCATAAGTTGAAATTAATGAAAATTTATAATTAAAATTTAAGTTAATGTTTAAAACCTTAATTAAATTTTAAATTTTTAAATAACAAGTTTGCACTCAATCATTTGATAATAATTTATTAAACAAACTTGAAGCTTGAATTTTTGATTTACTGATAGATTTGTAAATTCAAACATGAGGAGCAAGAAAAAATGAGCAACGCTTAAATTTTTTTTTATTTTCAAAAAGCACACATCTGAAAATTCTCTTCAAGTTTTTTAAATTCATTTAAACGCACAAAAAATATGTAAAATAAAATAAAAATATTTTCGATATACTTCGAAATATTATAGCAACTCATTTTTTATTCAATAAATTGAAATGCAGTGAAATGTTAAAACAATAATTTTATTGGTTTTTCAAGCCAAATTTTTCATAAAAAATTTGTTTTTAGATCTGTAGTCTCAACGCTCTTTTAATGTTTTAAGTCATGTGTTGTACATTCAATTGATTAAGTGTATTAGCGATCTTAAAAGAGCGGAGAGATGCTTGAAATGTTAAACTCAAAAGCAAATGGAAAACTGTTTAACTCAAAGTTTTATTGCTTATTTCAAAAAATTAATTTGCTTATCAAAATACGAACGTATTTCTTAAGATTATGCAATATTATTAGGTCTTTTAAACACCCTTTATTACGTGGAAGCGCTAGAATTGCAATAAAAATTTCAATAAACGATGTGAAGCATGTGAGTGAAAAGTGAAGCCTATGTGAATAAAGAAACGCGAACTTCTCCATAGACTAAATATAAGCGAGCAATTTAGTGTAAACGAAAATACAAACATTCAAATAATGGTACATTACTTCAGTTGCAGTGAACGCTTTTGTACGTTCAAGAGACGCAGTGTCGCAGTTTGAGTGAAGCAGCACTGCGGTTAATAATAAAAAAATCTGTTCGCGCCGGAAACGTTTAACAGACGGTTGCGTTCACCCGCTTCGCAGCAGATTTTCGGGTCTTCATTCATTTTGTATTCAAAGAATGGTAAACGAGAAGCAGCTGCAAATAAAGACGATTCGTTCTTGCAGAGAGTGTCAACGCGTGCCTTACGCTCGAAAAGTAAAGAAAGAAAAAACTGCTTTACATGCATCACTCCGTTTCTTCGCTCACTGCAACGCTGCAATATGTTTTCTCGTGTTCGGAGCTCAAATAGAAAACATCGATTAAATGCAGATGTTGACAAAGCGCTATGAAGATATGCCTGAGAAAGTGAACAAAGAAGATCTGTTTCGCGAAAAGCATCTTGACAAAAGACTAGAGACAAATTTAAAATGAAAAAATATGATTTGTCACAGCAGATAGTAAGCAGCGAGAAAATAATTTGCATGTTTCTCTCTAGAAATAAACTACTTCGCCTTATGTGTTTGTGATTTAGAAAACGAAATTAAAAAAATGTGCGAAAACGAATACGAATGAGAAAAAAGAAATAAGAAACGTGTAGTAAATTACTGAGATGACAGCGATATTTCTTTCTCTTTCGCTTTCTTATTTCACTCTCTTTTATTACCATTTCACGGAGAAAATGTGTTCGCGTTTTACTTAGCTCTGAATTAACAGACATTAATGGAAAAGCGAACATTTAATTCAGGAATGAATGCACCCTTCTTAAAAATGTCAAGTGATGTTCAAATTATCATTTCTTGAGTTAAAATGAAATTATACAATCAAAACAATCATCGAGAGCTTTCATTATCCCGATTGATTTTTGTGTTATCCACGTGTATCTTACGCATTCGTGTTCTTGCTCTTTCATTGCTTATAAGTTTAATAAATTCTTAAAGAATACGAACACATCAAACAATCTTCCTGATTTTTGTGATTTACTAATTCGAAAAGAAATGCAGAAATTCTTTAGCAATGAAGATTGAAGTTTCTCACTTTTTTATTGCCAAGAAAAGAAGATGTTGATAGAACTTCTTTGTACTTCTATCTATTCTACTTGCTATTCTAATTAATTGATTTTTTCATTCATTCAGCCGCAGGCAACTAAACAATTAAACAAAGAAGTACTTCTGTACAAAGACTATCTATTCTACTTGAGCACTTCTTTATACTTCTTTGTTCAATTGTTTAGTTGCCTGCGGCTGAATGAATGAAAGAGTTAATTAATTAGACAGAATTATAACTCTTGAAATTAAGTTATAAAAGTGTGTGTTTCACATTCATTCGTTCATATGAAATGAAGTTGGTTCATTATTCTGATTAAATTTTTCGTTCATTCTTTCTTTAAGCAAGCTAAACCATAAAAGCTTCAGCATGATTTGATTGTTGTCAAATTTGTTCATTTTTAGTTAATAAACTTCGCCGAATTAAGTGGACGTATTCCTTAACTTTTTTTGCAAAATGCACCATTTCTCATTGCGAGCAGCAATTGTTAAAACCTAACTTCGAGTGTATCAGATTAGTATTTCAATGTGAAGTCGATTTTTAGTGCTTTCATCTTTGAAAATCGATGAAACTTGGTGCTCTCGACAAATAAGAGTGGCGCTCGACAATAATTAGGAAGTGAGCCGCAAGAGCTTCGCTTTAATAAGAAACAGCATTCGAAGCAAAACGAACACGTTCTCATTGTTCGGAGAAAAATATTTTCATATCTATTCAAAGTCGTGAATTGAATGCTCATTCTTCTCTTAATGCATGAGAAATCCGATGAAATATTGTTTTATCGATATTTCGGTAACAATGAGAAATGATCGTTTCGAACATTTCTATTAAGCATTTTGAAAAATGTTTGAGTTTCAGTGTTTAATGCTTATAATTTATGAATTTAAATGCAAAGCACTGTCTTAACTTTTTGTCGATCAATATGAAAATCATAGAAGAATTAAGAAAAGAAAAATAGGAGTGTATTTCGTTGCCGAAACTAAGGCGAGCAAATACACAGACATACGTACATGAGCTAAAGTACAGGACACACGCAAATCGTTGGGACTCGTTGCGCGTGCTTAGCACGCGTACACAGCCGGCGCATGAATGTAGCTACAATCACTTGATTTTCGCCGAAGTAGTGATATGATTGCTTTTTTCTCCTCTTTGTTTCATTCTCAATAAACTTATGTATTCGAGATAACTAAGCGCTCATTTATTACTCTCTTTTGTTTCATTTTTAACGGCGCGCTTAAATTATTTATGATTCGGCGATGCTTACGAAAAGTGCTTGTTTGTAAAACGACGCTTGAATAAATTTCGCTAATTCACTAATTTGTGGAAAGGAATAAAAGCGTTTGCCAAATCCACTTTAACGTTACCTTTTAAACGTTTAATTTATTAACCACCGCGTCTAAAATCAAACTCTCAACCTGGAAAACATTGCTAATCGAGCTTGGTAAAATTAACGCTGCTTATGTCTCGAGCTGTAAGTACAATTTTCTCTTTTGAAACAATACTTGCTAACAGCTACTCAAACATAAATCCACTTGATGTTTTTCTTTTCACGAAAATAGTTAAAAAAGATTTTCTCGACAATATTTAATTTAAAATACTTACTTTACGGCAACAAACGCTCGTTCTTGGCGTGCGATTTATTTTCTGCTTTTCCTATGATTTTGAGAATAAGCATGAAGCACAACGAAAATATTTGCTCGTTCATTTTTCACCTACTCAGTTTTTCACCTTCAGCAAACATCGATTCTCGAATATGCATTGAATTTGCACTCGAATTTCATCTCGACGCAGACTAAATAATATGAACCTGCGACTAAAAATACACTTCAATAAAAAATTAACTTCAGAATTTTTGCGAAATTTAGCGTTTTACGCATTTCACGCCGATGCGATTATTGAATAGAAGCGAAGTTTTTTGTTCGAAACTGTTCTATTTAAACAAATATTGGAGCTTTGCGTTTCTTTCAACACCACGTATATGTCAGTATCGATGGGATCGATTTTTCAACTTTTCGTGAAATAAGAAACGAAAAGCTTACATTTTGAAAAGAAACGAGGAAAAGCTAAAAAGTTTTCGATTGAGTTTTACGAAATAGAAAAAAGCTTGCGACGGAATTTTTCATTCACATCGGCTGCTATTATGGCTTGATCCTTACTTTTTTCTTGTCTCTCGATTTTTAAAAAAGCAACATTTTAGTTTAAACATATCGCTTTTAGACTGACCACTTTCACTTCGCGTATGACATTATTTTGCCGTTAAAGCAATAAAATTATGAATTATGTGTAATTCTATTCGTTCGAGCTTCTTTTGTTTAACCCTTGCGAGATTCGTGAAAAAATGCAGTCGCTATCAAATGATGAACGGTTTGGCAACAGTCTTTTCATCTAAAACAATGATTTTGATTAAAAAAATTCAATTATCAAAATCAAATACCACATCTATCCACGTCCTTTATGAAAATTTTTTTAATATCTTCATGTAGTTCAATTAAACTGAAATGTTTCGAAACATTTTTCTCTGCAATAATCGAGCGCTTTAAAACGTTAAAAATAAAGAAAGCAATAAATTTTGTGAGCAAGTGAACACTCTTCCTGACTCGATGGAAGTTCTTAAAAAGTGGTGATGACTTGCAAAAGTCATGTTTGTTTTGACCTCATGATTTCTAGCAATAAATCATCGTAAATGTAGACTTTTTCAGTTTCATTACATTGAATTTTTTTACCATAAAATGTCTCTGATTTTTCTATTGATTTCTTTCGTTTAATAGACAGAAAACAGTAATAAAAAGCTGGTCAATAAAGCCAGCCATATACGAAGTCATTTATGAGCGAATTTTGAGTAAATGAGCCATTTTCATCCGTTTCATCAAAGCGAAATAAGAATTAAATAAAAACTGTAAAGTGATGTAATGTTCGGCTCTACATTCTTAAAAGTTGTATTTGTTTTGTTTAAATTTAAGTTAATAGAAGTATCTTGACTTAACACGTTTACCTTAATTTTAGCCACCATCAACATTTTTCTCACTTATTTTCAAAAGAATATCCGAAATTTGATGCCATTAAGGTGATAAAAGCGAAAGTAAACGCATATCGTTTACGTGATGCAAAGACTCGTTAGAATTTTAATTAGAAAAATTCTTCAACTTTGTTAATGCCAAATTAACATCATATTTTTGGCATTTATAGTTGATTAAAGTAAACTCAAATTATTACCAAGTTCTTCATATTAAAGAGGAGAAATATGAAAAAATCTATTCTTTCTTAATTTCCAGAGAAATCGAAAATTTTTAAATTAAGTTTTTCACTTACACAATGGCATCGTTGACGATTATTATGACAACGTTTCGTCTGCTTACAGTCGGACTTCTTCAGGTCAAAACATTGTCAACGGTGCCAATGTGTAAGTGAAAAACTTAATTAAAAAACTGCGAAATTCGCGATGGCAAAATCAATAATATTTGTCGCAAAAAATCGAAAATTATTTTTCATATAGTGTTTTGTCTATTATTTTCTAGAATGTAATTCAAAGAATGTCATTAAACATATATTAAAGTGTATTGACTGAAATTGAATTTTTACTTCCAGCTCTAGCTAAAGTTCCGCAAATAACTTGTTTCAGAGCTCGGAGTGGTAAACAAATTAATTCCACATTTATAGTAAATATTTGGCTACATATTATTTTCATCACTTGTTTTCATTGCTCAGAAGCTTATTGTTATTTCAACTTTTGAAAATGTTTCAGAATTTCGTTCACGCAAGAAATGAAGCTAATTACAATCGTCATTCCTTTTTGCTCTTATTTTGATTAAGGTCTGACAATCGTTGTTCCGCTTTTTTCACGCTCCATTTTTCAGCGAGAGTAAATTTTTAAATTCAATTCAATTAATTTGGTAAAGTTTTTCATCATTTTTTAAAAGAAGTGCTCATTTATTTATAAATTGTTATTTTGAGACGCATTCTAAATGCAAATTTTTTCATCTATTTCTTCAGCGCAAAATTGAGAGTGAATTGGAATGAAACATTCATACTTGATTCACTTTTACATTTCTCGTGCATTCTTATTGAAATAATTTAACTAAGCGAAATAATCTGATAAATATTTTTTTAAATAACATTTCTCGAAACTTCAATTAAGAGATCACTTGGTAGCTGCAAAAACACTTCGAATATTTCCCTAATAAAATTTGCTTAAGCTATAGCTCATTTAAGTTCATCTGGTTCTCTTTTTCCTTAAAATCTAATTACGTTTATTATATTACCATAGCATTAAAATATCTCGCATAATAAACTCATGTTTTTCAAATTTGTTAGTGATGCAAAGTTGAAATGGCTTTAATTTAAGTGACAATAAATGAAAATTCTGTAGGCGAGAAAAAAAATTAAAGAGTTCAGTAAATAATTCAAACATAAAGACAACTTTTAATTTTACCTCCTGCTTTCAACATTAAATGTGGAAAAAGAAATCGCTTTCAGCAAAATCTTTACTAAAGTGGATAAGATTTTTTCAAAACTCGATAAAAATAATCCCTGGAGCAAGCGCCTTATTTCATTAGCACGATAATTCTTGACCTGAATCCGAAGTTTTATATGCATTTGTATGTTTGTTTTATATGAATTTGTCCAAAGATAGAAATGCACTTACGAAAGGTAAAAGAAAAGCAATAAAAAATGATAAACAAAATAAAAGCATAAAGAGATCATTTTCACGAGATCGCTAACTGAGTTCAAAGATAAGGCAGAGGATAAAAATATGGACATGTAATAGTGAGGAAGAAAAAATATCATCAATAGGATAGTGTGATAACAGAAATAAAGCGAATAATGGGAACGGTAATAATCTAACGCTGAAAAAATTTGCAGAAGTCGAAACAAAAATTTTGTTCACTATAAAATCTCAATTTGAAATTTTGCTACAACAATTAAATTAAATTAATTAAGAGAAAGTGAGGATTGCAGCTTTTAAAGTGTCCGAAAATTTTCGAAATAATTCAATCATTTAGCGAAATATCGGCCGATCGATGTTATAAAAGCGAAAGTAATGAGAACTGTAATATTTCTCTTTCTTTCTGTTTCGCTCTCTTTGCAGAATCAGAATTCAATTAAAGGAAGGATGCTTCGACTCAATACAGAATCGTTAAAGAGCAGAGTCAACGTTGAAAGCTGTAAAAACCAAATGTGAAAAATATGGAAGCAAAAGCATGTTCGTTTCGTTTGATTGCTGGAAATTTGCAGAGAAAGAAAAATTTTGGTCGATTAAACGTCAGCCAAAGAGATGTGATGAGTTCGCTTCATTTTACTCTATTGATTATTGTAAGCTCTCTACAAAGCGTCAATTTAAGTTATGCTTCGAGTGTGCCGTGGACACAAACTGTGGAGCGAAATGTGCAAAAAGCTTTTCACGTTCCGATGACGGCGGTCGAAATCAATGGCAAAGCTACGCACTCATCGATCAAAGCGGACGCACAAACATCGGCGAGAAACTCATTGTTCGCAATTAATAGCGAAGACGAAGAAAAAGAATCGCTACTGCAAGCCATTGACGAGATCACACATAGTAAACATTGCGATTCACGCAAACACACCACTGATTCTGCGATGCCAGTAATGTCTTCGATTGTCGCTCATTTGCACACCTCATCTATCTCTCAGAGTTCGAACGGCGATCTCTTCGTTTACATACCATTGAATAGGTCGCGAATTGAAATGCCATCGAATACGGTAAAACACAAGTACAAACTAACCGAAACACGAATCCGCTTCTTATCGATTCTGTTCGCCAAGATCAATCCGAAAACCAATAATTACATTATACTGCGCCAGACAATTGACGAACTGATAAAAGCCGAAAAAGATATTCACCAGGTTCGCATACTCTGGCTAAAGAATGAATCTAAAGACAAATCAGATCTACATGCGGCGTATTATGCCGAATATGGAATCAAAGGCATTTTGTATGAAAGTTATGATATCATTGTAAAAACAAACAAACCATGGCTCAAGCTTATTGACGATTCAAACTTCACACAAATTGTTGAAAACGGCTACATCGCAATTAAAAGCGAAGAAGCGAATTCCGACCAAAGCTTGATCGCGAATTGGACGCGGGCGTATTTCGCTTGCGATGCGAAAATTTGGCTTTTCTCATTTACATCTTTGATCACTTATTACTCGCCGAATGTCAGTCAAATTATTCTCCAAGGATTAATCAGCGTCGATGTGAACATCAATAATCTTGATGTTAATCAGTGTGATATGCGTAGTGTAAACGAATCCAACGAAGATTTCACTCTCCATCTCTTTTCAACCCATAAGTGTCATCGAGATAGCAGTGAGGTGAGTGCAAACGAAATTATTGCTCTTCATCGAATTAGTTAAGTCAACTATTGATTCTTTAATCTCATTTCAAAAACCGACATCGCTCTCTTTATCAGTAATGAGGGTATGTTTGCAAAATCAATATTTATCTCTCTTTCACGCATCAATTACTATTTACACACCCACAACGTTAGTTCTCTTATGAACTTGTGAAATAATGAAACACTAGCTAATTTCAGTGAGAGAGTTCTTTTCGGTCAACATTCTTGAAGACAAACAAAGCAGAGTTTTCTTTAGTTGCTTTTTTCTTTTCTCTTAAATCAATTAATCAATTTTTGTGTTCAGTTTTATACACGCAGCACTTTCTGGAAGATTAGCAAGAGCTAAAAAAGTTGCCGTTGAAGGGAAGTTTCGATTTACATTTTGCATTTACAAGAGTTTCAACTTTCAAAAATTTTTAATTTTTAACAAAGCTCGTTAAAAATAGAAAGATTTACAATCAAGTAATTACATTTTGGGTTTGAGGCTAATGATTAAGCGACGATCGTTTATCGCTCATTACTAATTAAGCGTCTATTTGTTCGCATTATCGATTCGCTCGTTATCGATCCATTTTTAATTCATGAAAAATAATTGAAAAGCAGTAAAAGAAAAAAGGGCCACACTCTGTGCACTTTTTATTTCAAATATAGAGTTGACGACAAAGGCTTGAAAAATTTATTCGCAAAACAAAACGAGAAAAGTTTCTAAATTAGTGAGCAAGAACAGCACAGCAAAATCAATAAAAAACGTTTTCCAATGTTTCACTTTTTGTTGAATAATCAATTCATTGAATTCAGTCTATTTTGAGGCTTACAAATTATCTTTTTAACAAATTAAAATTTTTAAAAGATTTTTCTTTAAAAATGAACACCGGACACCTTATTTGGCGCTCTTTTTCACCCTAAGCTTAATTTCTCGATTTGTTTCATTCTTTGTTAATAAGATAGCCAACCAATTTGTTCGAAGCTATACATTCGCATATTTTTTGCCTTTTCATATCAACGATAAGTGGAACTTTGTTATGCATTGGAGAATAAGCTGAAATTCGTTCAATAAGAGAAGCCTTGAAATTTTTATGAAGTTGGCAAAATCATAACAGAGGCAATTCATTTTTTAGAAGCAAGCTCTATATGGCTCTAGTTTAAGGCTTGATTAAAAAAGTTAAATATTTGATGAAATTTAAAGGTTAGATGTTAACTTTTAAGAGGATTTTTAATGAAACCATCAATGTAGCAGCGAGTAAGTTAGATGTTCGGGAACAAGAAAAAGTGGAGGCTCGCGAAAAATATTTATAAGGTTGCTGCAACATTTATAATGGTTGTTGTTGATTAAAAAATATGAGAGCAACTATTGATCAATGTTTTGCAGTAAATAAACTTTTCTTTTTGAAAGCCTTAACTTTTTTCTTTGAAAAAAGCGGCAGCTCAGCATTGGGCAGCTTGAAGTTAGTATTTTCTACAGAAACAAAAAAAAAGTCTTCGGATGAAAGCAAAATTACAGAGAGTATAACTCAATCAAAGAAAGAATAGAGAGCAAAAAAGAAATGCATTTTAGGAAACGAAAGTTGTCATTTACTATAAAAGCAAGTAGCGTGAAAATTAGCGAATCTTTGTGCGATGCACTCAACTTTTGTTTAACACAACTTTCGGAAAAAATTTTTCTCAATAGTGAATCGAAACAGTAAAGTGATTTTCTTAGCTCTAAAATTAGATAAAAGCATTCGAAAATTAATTTCTCAAGAATTGTCTTAAATTTAATTTGGAAATTTGAATTTTAAAATTTCGTTATATTGTTCAGTTGGTTGATTTCATGACAGTGTAAAAGCTTTTGAATTGAAAAATTTGTTCAATTTCATAAGGAAAAATGATTTGAATAATTCATGAAAAGGGAGAATTTTTCTATTCAGAAAACGTTAAAAATTCTTGAGTTAATCACATGCATAGTATGCAAACATAAATGAGATCAAGTGAAATGGGGCCTGAAGCAAGTATGATAAAGGAATCGAAATTTTTCTATTTTTCTTCACGGTTTGGACATTTAATCTGTTCTAGCATTTTTGTGTAAATTATTAGTTTTACTTCAATTTTGTTCTCGTCTTTTTAGCTCTTAATGTTTTTTGCTCACATTTTCCCTATGCTCTTCTATTGAATATATCGAATTTGTTCCCGATAGACAGCTTTGCATTTATTCAACGCATTTTTTATGCTTAGAATATCATTGATAGCAAAGCATTTTTCCGAATTTTATTATTTATTATTGTATATTATATTTTATCATATATAATACTTTATTTTTTCGACTTTTTCTCTTTCTTATCTCAAAAAAGTAAATTCAATTTTATGATTAAATTCTTTTATACATTCTGTTTCGAGATCTCCGATTTTAATTCAAAATGGTAATTTAATACGATGATTTATAGTTTCGAATCATTTCAAAATTTTGAATTTCGATTATTCAAATTAAAAGGTATTTTTATAACTCTGAAAGTCAATTAATATATATGATAAATGGCTAAGCTTTTATCACAAAAGTGTAGTAAAAAATTAGTTTGCGTGGAATGATTTTCAATGTTTTGAATAGTTGATAACGCAACCATTGATTTCACTTTTCGTGAAAAATTCATATCTAAAAATGATGTTAGCGTAGAAGCATCAAAAGCTACTGACGAGTTCACAATTAATTAAAAGTCCTTTCATTATTATTTCCGTGATAAGACAAGAAATTTGTGCTCATGATTTGAATATCTCTGGGAGTATTTGCATTTAGGTTTTTCCGGAAAAGAACTTTTACAATCGTTTGCACGATTTCATTATTTCGATTTGCATTCGGATTTAGTTTTATTCCGATTCGCAACAGATATTCGAAAAAAAAGAACAAGAAAAGAAGGCTTTAATTTTACTTGATTTTTCTTTCTAGAACAATTTTAAGAGGATCGAGCGAGTCTTTTTTAGAATATTGTTTTTATGCAGCAGTACCGGATGTTTTTCAATTTAAATGAGCTTTAAACGAGTTTAAAGAGACTCAAGCTCGTCTTATAAAATATTTATCAACATGTTTTTCATTCGTTTGAAAAAATTCTTGTTTTTAATGAAATATTTGTTCCGAGATGAAGCAGTTAAAAACGAATGAAAGTATAATTACCACATTTTAAATCTATGTCATTAGCTTCAAATTCGTTTTATCAACGCTACTTTCGATTTCAGTGCATTTTCATTCCGAAATTTGGTTGGAGAAAAGGTGGCTACAAATGTAAATGCAAAAAAGGTTATTATCCTTGGGTTTCGGAAACAACAAAACCGTTCAATCTCATTTATGAGTTCAATGGCAGTGTTGTTGAAGCTGCTTGGACCGATAAGTTATTGAACAACGAGTAAGTTCTTATTTTATATTTTCTATTTTTATCGCTTAATAAATTCCAACAAATCTAAAATGATTCCTATATAATCTAATAAACTAAAATTTGTGAAAATGTTGAGTAAGTTTGATGTTTTTTATTGTTTTTGAAGGAGAGCCTGAAAGTTATGTTTGATCGCTTTCTCAATATTAGATTTTATCGATTCATTTTCAATTCGTTCTTCTCTCGTTTGCTGCGCCAACTAAATTTTGTTTTCATGTTTAATTAGAAAAATTTCGAAAAATGCACACTTATTTCCAGTTTCTATTCTAAAAGGTAATCTTAGTAAGATATCAATTATTCACGAGATCTGTTGCTTGTGACTACATATTCTCGTGACAAGCAATCTAATTAAGCTTAAGTCTTGATGCTGTTAAAAGTGCTTGTAGTTTTGATTAAGCGAGTTGATATGCTGTAGCATATCTTCGGCCTAAAAATGAACTAATCAATTTTTTTTCTCTCTCTCTCTTCAGCCTCCGATACAATGTTATGTACACATGCAAACAATGCGCAGAGGGATGCGAGGAGTGCAAAGATTCATCGCCGTGTCTGTCTTCCTACAATTGGGCGTTTCGCGTTTCATTGTTGATAATATCGATTTTATGTATATTTTTGACAGCTTTACTCGCCTGTTACATATACAAATACAGAAAGCTGAAAGTTTTCAAAGTGGCGAGTCCAATATTTTTGTGCATCACTCTTCTTGGATGTGCAATCATGTATTCAGAGGTAATACACGTTTGCACAACGTCAACCATATTCAATTTGTAGGCAATGCTTTTACTAGCAAAATTTCGTTAGCTCTTCTTTCAAAAACACTCTGTGTTGTAAAAATCACTCAATTTTGCATTCTAATTTGATTTTAGCGTAGAAAAGTATCCTATAACCCAAAGGAAACGCATAAATTTCAATTTGCAAATCTAAAAGTAGAATTTTGATATTTTTTCAGATGGCGGCGATTTTTCCCGTTCTCGATTCACTATTTTGTATAGTGACTAAAGTAACACGTCACATGGGATTCTGTATCACATATTCGGCCCTCTTACTTAAGACTTGGCGTGTGTCGCTAACATACAGAGTTAAATCTGCACACAAGTTAAAATTAACCGACAAGCAATTACTTCAATGGCTATTTCCAATTTTATTGGTGATGGCTATTTACTTGGGCACTTGGACAATATCGGCACCGCCGCAAGCTATTTATATTAAGGACTGGAATGGACTCAAATTTAAAATTTGTGATTATAATTGGTGGGATCACAGTTTAGTGATTGGCGAATTTTTGTTTCTCCTTTGGGGCATAAAAGTTTGTTACAGCGTGCGTAACGCTGAATCGTTTTTCAATGAAGCGAAATATATCACCTGGGCTATATACAATATTGCCATCGTCAATATTCTCATGATATTCATTCAGTAAGTTTTTTCAAATTATTTGATTATTATTCGTAGTTAAATAGCAACATTCATTAAATTATTTATTCATACTTTACACTTTCGCTCACTAGCAAGAATAATTCTTCAACGCATTTTCTCTACTGATTCCTTAACTTACATTCCAAAAGTAATGAATACAGATATTCAAAATGATAAATTGAGTGAATGAATTTAAAGTTTGACATATTTCAAACTAAAGCTCATGGAAATGCAGAATAAAGTAAATCTTGAAGTGATTTCATAAAACATTCTCTGGTTTAAAAATATTCGAAAGTAATCGAAAAAACAAGAACAAGTTTTTATGCGTATGAATAAGTATTTGGTGCAATAAAAGCACGAAGGCAAACTTCAACAGAGATTATCTTCAAGTGTTCATATTGACTCAAATGTCAGTTAAACATTTTGAAAACAATTTTCATTTCATATTCTCCAAAGCTTGACTAATAAAACATAATGTTAATCGATTTTGTCAATATTTGAATAAGGAACAGAGAAATCAGCTCCAAGCTTGAACTCGCTGTAAATTGATTGCTTTTCTAGTTTCTAATAAGTTTTTCAAACAGTTTACTTATATTACCGAATGCCGGTGCGGACGTTAAATATTTGTTTGGCTTCATTCGAACCCAATTAAGTACAACAACCACTGTTTTGCTTATATTCGGCCCGAAATTTTACCGTGTAATAAAAGGACAGGGCGACTCGTGGGATAATCGAGTTCGAGCACGCGGCGTAAACGCATCGTTCTCGCTAAACGGCGTGGGACTAGTTTACGAAGAGACAACTGACTTGTACCAGGAAAACGAAGAGTTGAAAGAAGAGATTCATAAACTGGCGACGCAAATTGAATTAATGAAACTGATGCAAATGGAGATTAACAATAGACATTTGAAAACAAAACACAGTGGAAGCAGCCACTATCCGACACCATCTGTGACAATTACCGCCAATCCTGTCTCGGTGACAAACTCGTCTCAAAATCCAATTGTGAAAGCAGCATTTTCGCGTTTCGAAACCGCTGACGGTCCGTCTCCGCGAATTTCTTCAGCAGCTGAACTAGCTAGTGAACGCGTTTGATCGCATAATTTAATTAGCAGCATCAATGATCTCTCGTAGATTCAACAAATCAATCGCTCTTTTACTCTCATCGTAAATTTGTTTTGCTCAGTTTGTTCAAAATTTGCATTTATGAAACAAAATGTTTTGTTAGGCAGTTTGAAAATCTCTTTTTCGCTCTTCCCTCTTTCGATTTTCACATTTGTTTGCATAAATGTTTAGTTCAAAATTTATTCTACGAATTCATTATTTTATTTTTTAAATTTCATAAATGAAAACAAATATTTAGTTTTCTTTGAAATTTTAAATCGAAATTCAGTCGAAAGTGAATTTTTTCGAAGCTCATATTTTTCAAAAGGCTTAAATCGATCAAGTTTATTCTTTTTAATTATTTTATTGATCCATCCAATTTTTTAACGTACTATTCTCGAAACAAAAACAAGTCAAAATTAAGTTTTGCAGCGAAATATGCTTTTCATTGTTTAACGTTTTTGTGTCGAGAAAATACGTTTTAAGAAATTGTACCTCTCTAGAAACAATAATTTAAATTAGTTCAAAACAATTGATTTCTTTTTATTGGTCTTTAGCGAACAATTAAAATGCTAAATTTATTTTCAGTGCCTTAAATACTCGAAAGTCTTCTCGGTTTGCCATCTTTGCGATTTATTAGACAAAATAAAAATTCACACCAAACGTGAAAAGCGAATAATTTACACTTTTTATTGAACAAACGAT
The DNA here is from genome assembly GCA_003675995.1 of Dinothrombium tinctorium. Taxonomy (NCBI): domain Eukaryota; kingdom Metazoa; phylum Arthropoda; class Arachnida; order Trombidiformes; family Trombidiidae; genus Dinothrombium; species Dinothrombium tinctorium. Next base: position 7,332 of record NCKU01001004.1, on the reverse strand, counting down.
CGTAAAACGAATGAGAAAAAAGCCAAAGATTCGCTTTAATGTGGTTTTTACAAAAAATGCCAAAATATTTCTGCGTTTAAAAACCTCTGTAAAAAGCATATCATTGAGTTGCAGTTAAGTCTCTTTGAAAATAAATTGTTTGAAAAAATTTCATTATAAAACGTATTGTCGAGAAAAACTAGTTGTCAAGTGCACTGTTTGAAATTTATTTGAGTCTGTGTAAAAATTCTTGAATAGAACAGTTTAATGACCATCGTTCTTCGCCATCCATTGTCCTCGAACAATCTGAAGACGCACTCGTGATTTTCGTTTCTGCTTTGTACGTGATGAATACTTTGAATCTAATTACAATTTTTTTTCTTCTTTCGATGGTTAAAAATCCCCTTACTAGTTAATTAGCTTCTTAAAATTTAAATGGGACCATTTTTAGCTTTATCTCAAAAAATTACATTTTTCAACTGTATATAAGACAATGTTGATTTGGTTTTCAGTGAAATTCAACAAAGAAATTAATGAAATTTAAAAGATTAAATATTTAAGAGTTCTTCGATCGTAAAGTTTAAAATTTAACTTTTTTTAGAATTACTTTATCGAACAATTACAAAGAAAAAATTGTATTCTTTTGTGGAAAGTAATTGAATGTTGAGTAAAAACCTAGTCTAAGCTTATTACTTTGTATGTAATAATTTTTTGAATTTTGAGTATAAAATTTAATGTAAATTCGAAAATTGTTGTATTCTGATACGAGCTGAAGTTAAAAGAGAAGATAAAAATGTAAGCGTTGATTCGATTGTAAAAATAAAAATTTTCATTGAGTAGCACTTTACTCGAAAGTTATTTACGATGAACTCGAACGAAATCTACAAGTAGCTTTGCTAGTGCAAATTTTAAAATGTGTTTCGTTAATTCTTAAGCAACACGAACTAGTTAATAAAAACAGCGCATATTTTAATAAAACATGGCGAAAGAATTGCAATCAAAACCAATCTGTTTGAAAAACGTTTTATGAACGCAATGCAATCAATATAAATAAGATAAAGCGCGCTTACAAAATCCATCTCACTTTGTGATTTATAGCCGAATGGTGGCGATAATAAGAAAGCAGCATATAGTGTTTAAGTACTATGAAGTAAGACTGTCAATAAAAGAAGCCATAAATGACCTCATTAGAGCTCAAGAGCTTTTAAAGGGAATATTTTACAAGTAGATGCAGGTACATTTAAATTATTTGCTTGATTTTCAGGATCATAACACTCACTTAGCATGTTACAGTTTCGATGTGATATATTGTCGATTTATTGTATATTATTTAATATTTATTCACATTTAAGCGTAAAATAACTTTAAATCGCTTAAAAATTATCAACATTTATTCATCATTGATTGCATCCAAATTGAAATGGTGGCAAATTGCTCAACACTCGCGCGTAAAACCAAATATTCATCAACTTTACATTCAGAGCTATCTTCTGTTATATTAACCATTTTACTATAAATCGTGTCGTTTGTGATTGAATTGTCTCCAATAATGTGAAAGTGCAGCATATAAAGATATCGATTAACCAGAAAACAAGCTTTTGGAAACGCTTTGTTCATGAACGTTGCGATCGACGCTTCGTTTTTGTTGTAATTTGAAGAAGCTTCTTGTTCAGCTATTGGTCTCTGCATCTTTATTACTACAAAGAAGCCGCTGTTGTATTTGTCGCGCAAAAGCAATGGAACTCCAATACACTTTAATTGTCCTACGCTCATCACTGCAATACGGTTGCAAAACGATTCGCATTCTTCAAAATATGTTGACGTTATTATTAGACTACTGTTATGTCTCTTTTTCAAATCTATTATGCTTGTTATCAATTCTTTGCGTAAATTTTCGTTGGTCTCGCGAATCGGTGAGTCAAGAAGAATGAGAGCAGGACTTCCGATAAAACCGACGGCGATTGACAGTTTTGTTTGTTCTATTGCAGATAATTTTTCTGCGAGTTTATCCCGATCCTCTAACTTCAAAATTGCTGTGATCTCTTTTAGTTCTGTTTCTAAATCGTTAGAATTTACCCCTCGCAGTATTGCGTAGAAATTTAACGTTTCTTTCACTGTCAACTTAGAAAAAAGAATCGCCTTCAGAGGCGAGTATCCGATTTGAAATTTGTACTTTTTGTCAGAATACTTGTATCCGTTAACGATAATTAAGCCGCTTGTCGGTGTTGTTTCTCCTGCAATAATCTTAAGCAACGTATTGCAACCAGAACCAGTCACGCCTATGATTCCGAAAATATGTCCTCTGTCCACTTCGAACGATATGTCGTCCACTATCGGGTAGCCTTCGAATCTTTTCACAAGTTTTCTGACGATAATTATTTTGTCACTGATTTTTTGCTTGGCAAGCGATGCGACCACTTCTTTGTTTTCTCTCTCCACGTCTTCATTTATAATCGGATATGTGAAAGCCTTTTTAATAATCGAGTGAAACGCAGCTACTTTCACTTCGCTATTCGTGTTTCGCTGAATATCAGTCTCGTTAATAGTTGGCTCAATCTCGCTTTCTACCATCAAAAACAAACCCCATAAAATAATGCTGTCCACAATCAACATCGCTATTTCTTGTAGAATACCGTGTGGTCCAAACGTGAATGGACTGAATCGATTTTCTATGAAACACTTTTGTTCGCTATTGCAAGATTCTGAACAGCGAAAAAAGTGAATAGTTTAAGCTAAATGAGCTCGGTTCTTTTACCTTGACAGCATGTGTAAACCTCTCGCCAAGAAAATACGTGAAACTTCTCATCATGAATAATTAATGGATTTGAGCAAATTGCTGTTTTCCACGCTTCTGACATACTGTTACACATGTTAATTTTGTGCGTAAATGAATTCAGCTTTTGAATTGCCCACAAAACAGCGAACACCGGCGAAGATTCGCAAATGAAAATCATTATATTGTAAGGAGTTTCTAAAGTAGAATCGCTATGTGCTTCAGTTAAGATCTGTAGCAGAGACATTATCGCTGGAAGTAAACATCCGGAAAGCAAAAATAATTCAATTAAGTAGATGATGTCGCTTTTCAAATTACGAGCAATGCATGTTAAAAGATAAAGAAACGGTATGATTGCCAATGAGAATAGAAGCAGGATAATGAAAAATGCGACTACAAAGTTATTAATTAGAATTCAAACAAAGTTTGCTTTTTAATCACTTACATTCAAGTTTCTCGTGAATGAAAACAAGACTTGACTTCTTAACTAACAAGAATATGAAAACAAGACACAAAATCAATACTTGAAAGGAAGAATCGAATAAATAGTTCGTAAACCAGTAAAACGAAAGATTAATTTGTGTTCTTTTCAGCATAAAACTATTCTGTAATTGAAAACGTATTCGAGCGATCAAGTATTGCAAAGTAACTAAACTTACTTTTGATCTTCGGATATAAGAATGAAAGTAAAGTGGAAACAGCACCAAGCAGGCCAAAATTGCCGAAAATTGGCTAAAGTATAATATTCGCAATGGAATTGACATGAAAAGATTTATTAAAGGTGTATTGTCGACCGGATCGTGTTCAATTGATATTGATGCATTACTTGTGTCTAGAATACAGCTTTGAATTGTTTCATAGACAAGATTCAAACTAGCTGGTAAAGAGTGAAGTGCTTCTCTATTATAATACGCCACTATGTCCCCTGAGCAATCAGTTTTGTCGGAAAATGTAGCTCCAACTAAAAAGTGATATTTGTATGAATCAAAATCAGGTGCGTTTTCATTTTTGGTTAAATACTCTTCAATACTGTTCGTAGAATATCTGAGGCTGTCATTCAATTTATACTTTTCGAGCACTTTACGATACTTTGTTAAAACATTTGTTTCATCGCCACTCTCTAGAAATGGATAATTGTAACCATAAAGTTCCGTTATGTTGAATTTTATTTTTGGAATTGTCGATCGTCTTGCCACAAGCCATTCTTCGAATAATAGCACTGAGAGAAGAATCGCCATAATAATAAATTGCATTGTAAAATTTTTGCAGTTTCTTATCGTGAAGCAAAAACGCATTTTTAAAATAAGTAAAAATGTTGTCCAAAGTGAAGGGGCTTTCAAAATAATTCTTTTCGATTGACTCTTAGCACTTGTATCAACGTCAAACATTTTGCTTTGCACGTTGTAACTCAACTTGAGTAAAAGTAATTCCATTGTTGCGACGCTTATGTCCACAACTTTTGCACCTATTTCTGTAACCCGACTATTCAATTCACCGAGAAACTTATTCACCAAATTTATATTTTGAGACTCCATTTGAACAGTGAACTCTTGATGTTTTTGTGACACCAACTTAATCATATTCTTATCAAAGTAAGCTTGAGCAAGCCTCTCAAACGAAGTCGACTTCCAGTTTTCGGTTTTCTCAAATTTTATTTGATATCCAATTGCATATTGTTTTCTTAACTCTTTGTCGGTTGCCTGCATCTTTAAGTTGCCATCTACAAGTACAACAATCTTAGAGCCGATTCGAACCGCTTCTTCAATATTTTTCGTAGTGACCATTATTGTGTGATCCGAACTCAACTTCAAAAGAGTCTCTTGAATTGATCTTGCTGATTTATTGTCCATTTTTTGTGTTGGTTCATCCAGAATCAGAGTTTTGTTCTCACCAATCAATGCGATTCCCACCGCTAATTTCCTTTGCGACCTCAATGAAAGATTTTTTGCCTCAACTCTTTTGCGGTCGTTTAATTGGAGCAAATACATTAAAAGCAGTGCCTGACTGCTTATTTGCAAAGGATGCACACCTTTAACACCAGCAAAAAGTTTTAAATTTTCGAGCACCGTAAGGTCGTCGTAAAAAATGTTTTGCTCTAAACAAATGCCAATCTCATTCAATGCTTTGTTCCTTTCAAAGTAAACATTGCTTCCGTTAATGAAAGCGTCACCGCTTGTTGGCTCGATTTCACCCGATAAAATTCGTACCAAAGACGACTTTCCAGAATCATTCGCGCCCAAAACAACAGTAAGTTCGCCTCTTTTTACCTCAAATGTCAAATTCTTTAACAAATAGCGCGAATTCTCCTCTGCATCAAGTTTTTTAGTGAGATTTTCGATAGAAATACCAGGTTCCTTAATTCTTCTGACTCTATGCGAGCCATCAAAAGTCATGAACCGAGCACATAGTCTCTTGATTCCAAACGGATCTTTCCAGTTACAATCGACAATTAAAATTACAAAGGTGTACAACAACAAAGAAATTAACATTGCAGTGAGAATGTCAGCCAATGTAAAAGTGCTTTCAGGAGAAGGCAAGTAAATTTGTGAAAAACCGAGTGGCTCATTGCGTCTCTTTGTCTCGATTTGCCGTATAATTGAGAACGCGTATTCTAACGCTGCGTTCGGGACGAAAAGAATAATTTTATGCGCATATGGAAATGCGATATAACCAGGAGTGTATCGATGGTAATCGAACGCTACTTTCGGGAAAATGATTGATAAGGACCACCAAATAAATGTGTAGACAACAGCTCGATTCGATCGCGAATGGAATGTTGCTAAAGCCAGACATGAAAGTATAGACGAAGCATTGTACAAAAGCAGAATGATAAATATCAAGCTGTACGTGGCTCTTTTGATAACAGGCTCATCACTTATTTTCAACATCAATGCGCCCGCGACAAGACACGACTGCACTGACATCAACAACATAGCGCTGAGAAAATGATGAGACCAATAAATGAAAGAACTTGTGCCCATCATATGAAAAACATGTTTCAAGTCACTTTCCTTCTCTTCACAGACACGTTTTACGAGAAGAATGCAACTGATTGCCCAACCGACTGCAATCGCGAATGGTATAAGAGTTATCCAATCAAACTTTTTGCTGCCTTTCGGATACGGAATCTTGGCTATCTTCACGTTTCTTGTCGCGTTTTTGCCTTTCGGTAAAGTGTGAATATAAGCTTCGTATAAGCAGTATTGCAATGAAAGAAATTGCGACCTGTAGTACCCGAAACCATAATCGGTGTCGTTGTATGGTGAAGCTTTTAGAGCATACAAATTTGAAGTAAGAAACAGTTGAACCAAACGCATTTGTATGTCGACTTTCTCTGTGTAATTGGATTGATTTAGAGCTGAAGATTTGACCACAGCTCTCCCGACTAATGTGCCTATTTCTGATATTTTATCAGATCTCATGAAATCATTCAATCTCTTTTCATAGTTTCGCTCTTCTATAGCTTTAAGATTCTTGCAGGGCTCAATTCGGTTAAGATTTTCTTTAAATTCTTCTTTTGGAACAAAATTTTCGAAATGCAAAAGAAGCGACGAGTTGCGCGCGATGGAAGGAATTTCAAACGGAAAACTGTCGTTATAAGTGCTTTTCCAGAGATCAATGTCTTTCAACGGAGGTGCAGACTGCAAACCTTTCAGCAAAACGATCAAAACGGTGAAAACAAGTGGAAGAACAAACTCGAGCAATGTGAGAGGCATGTTGCGAATTCTAAGAACCATACTTTTCCAAATCAATATCCTAAGTTGAATCATAGGTTTCGTCTCAAACAAAATATGCTTCAATCTATGATTGCCATTCATTTTTGTTGAAATTTGCAGTAAAATGTTATTTTATAATATATTCGAATTCAATTAAAAACTTAGTAAATTTCAAAACGCATAAAATTTGTTCTTTTCATAAATTCGAAAAATGAAGAAATTGTTGCCCATAGTTAGAGACTGTCGCGCGCTGTGTTTGTGAAACAGAACGGCAGTCGATATTCACGCGCAGCAATTTTTAAAGCTTATTAATAAGAAACTAACATAAAACAAAAGCTTTACTTATTTAAGACATAACTTTATAATGATGTAAGCATAAAATAAATTAAGTTGCTCTTATTATAAAGTTATGTCTTAAATAAGTAAAGCTTTTGTTCTATGTTAACTCAATTGAAAGATTTTAAACATTTTCGATTCTCTTTTCAGCTTAACCAAATTTCTTAAAAAAACCTTTCAATATCAAAATAAATAAAATAGAAAGCAACCCTTAAATTGAGTGGAAAAAATTTATCATAATCTTTATTTAATCAGGAAAACCCATTTAGCTATTCTTACATGGGGATTTGAGAAATTTTGAGCACTTTTAAGTTCGCGTCTTATGTTATATGAGAGATATGAAACAAAACAATCAGAGATGCCAAAAAATTCAAATACCATTGCTTAACCATCTTCACTCAAAAAATGATTATTAGAATTGATTTCTAAGATGATGAATAACATCGCTCATGTTCACAAAGACAAATTTTGAGGCTCATATGGTTGAAATTTTCAAAGAAATTATGAAAATTCTATGAGAGAAAAAAA
>NCKU01001003.1:0-30245 GCA_003675995.1 Dinothrombium tinctorium | reverse complement strand
ACAAAAATTAAAAAAGTTATTTTTTGAGCAAAATTAACTTTTTGTTATTTCGTTAATTAAAATTCAGAGTAAAAAATGTAAAAAATTTCTATTAGTCTTATTTTTTGATATTTTTAAAAAAATCGTGAAACATGCTTCGAATTATTTTCTAAATAGGTTCTTGTTTAAGCAAATTCCATGAGCATCAAATTAATTTTGTTTTTTAAAACATTTTTCAATAAATTAGAAAATCTCATTAGTTTTTCTTTAAAAACCGTGATAAACAAAGAAAAAATTTAATAGCTTTCACTTAAATTTAAATTAAAATGGAGTAAAAAATCATTTTCTCTTGCAATTATTTTGCCATCAAACAATTAACAAGAAAAAAGTATCTTTGCTTACAGTTCCTTTTTTATCAACGGAAGGATTCATGTTTGATAGAAAAATGCGTCTGGAATGCGATTGCAAACATTGTTGTTACTTGGCCGAGCAACGAAGTGATCCGATAAAATCAAAACAAAAATTTAGAAAAATGTTCATTTATTTTCAATTCAAACTTCATTGAGGATTTTGATATAGAGTGATTTATTTACAAAGTTAATAATAAATTGATTAAAATCAATGATTAAAATTAACAAATTTGCTTTTCAATAATCACTTCTCCTTGTCCGCTGTCGATCGACTCGCGTGTTTCTCTAATATCCGGAAACGAGAAGCTGCTCGTGCCAGTTTCCATTATGCGTCTGTCGCTTCGCTGTTGAAGAGTGCTACTATTACGCTTACGGCCAGTATTCGGCGTTTCGGATAACATTCGTTGCAGCTTAAGTCCATTGCGTCGAGACTTTTTCATCTTGAAACTTACTGAGAGGCCACTCATTTTCGGCCGCGACGATTGTTGCGAAGCGGGCACACTGAGACTCGAGCCGAGTGATTGCTTTTTACGCACTTGAACCATACCGTATACGACTGCAGCTAAACTGTTTTCCGTGTTTTGCTGACGTCCGAACGATTTCGAGCGCTCGATCTTCTTGCCGAGCACATAATACGTTTCCATCTCACCTTTACCTTTCACAGGTATTAAGCCTCTATATTTCACTCGAAAGCCCTGCTCCTCGAGTATTTCAGCTGCTGATTTAGGAACCTGTGTGATTATAGGAGGAAATATAATAAAACATATTTTTGGAATGAAAACTTTCATCAATAATTTTTGAAAAAGCGATTCTAAAAATCAAGTTGAAAAACATTCATCTGTTCAAAAATTTCTTTTATGACAAATGAAAATCAAATTCTATTTATTCTACTAGAATCTGCTTTCTACTTTACTTTTCATTTCCTATGTTATTCAAATTTTTTAAAAAAATATTTTCAAATAAAAAGTTGAAAAAAAAGATTTTCATTTGAGAACTTAATCGCAAATTTTTGTGGTTAAAAATTTTCTTTTTTACACTTTATTGATGATTTCTTTTCTTTTCTCTGATAAATTTTCTAATGAAATTTATATTCGATGAGTGAATGTTCGACAAAAAAGAATGTCAAAAATAAGAGCACTTAAAAGTGACCGTGAATTCGCTTCCCTCACCTGAATATGATCAAGAGTGCCGGTAGAGTCCATGCGACTGGCTTCGTTTACTGTATTACCCCAAATATCGTAAACAGGTTTTTTGGCACCGATTACACCACCAACTAGAGATCCAAAACTGATACCTAAAACGAGTTTTTTTTTGCAATAAAAATGTTTAAATCGGAAGTAAATATTTGAACAAAAATTTCTTATAAACAAGATGAAAAAGAAATCGATAGTTACCAACTCTGAGTTTAAAATTGTTAAAAGAATGTTTGTTCACTTCTTCGAGTGAATCGATCATTGAGAGTGCAAATTCAACACATGTGCTCAAATGAAAAGCAGCTGTTTTGCTCTGAATTAAAGTGAAGAAAATGGAGGCGAATCACATTGTATTCTCTTCCATTAGTATTAACCTGATCTCTTGGATTTAATCCGGATGCTGCCATATACGTGCTACTAATAGTTTTTATCTTCTCAATGGTTCGAAATCGTTCATCATCTAGAAGCTAAGTGCATGAAAGAGAAATATGATGAGAGTTGAAGCGCAATAAGCTTTCAAATTTTATAAGTTCATCTCAAATTTTCGCCCCAATCAATCAAGTTTCTTTACTCTCAAATTTTGTAATTTTCAAAGAACGTTGAATGAAAAAAACTTTATTTTAAAATACAAAAAAGTTAGAAAAAAGGATGGAAGAAAATTTTATTTACTCCTTTAGAGAGCCTAGCTTTTGTCACTTAATCCATTTCAAACTTTCACTAAAATTCAATTTTAAACAATGAAACAAAGAACAAGCAAAAAATGAAAAGAACACTTAACGAATTTAAAAAAGCATTGCGTGCGTTAAAGTTTTCAGCGAAAAAACGGCATTCAAAACGATAGTGACTTAGAAAGCGAGAAAGACGTCGAGCGAAAAAAAAAGAAACTTATGAAACTGAAATATTGCAAGTGAGTTGCCTTTTGTTTGCTTTCGCTAACAAATCAATGAAAATGTACAAAGCGAAGAAGAGAATTGAGTGTTTTTCGTAAGAACATTCTCAAATTAGCCGAAAAGAAAACGATTTACATTTTTTTCTCGATTCTTGGATTCTTTGTCCGCTGATTACTCGCAACAAAAGCTAACAAGTGAAAGTTTCTCGATCGATGCAACAACAAAACAGAAACATTTTCAAATAGTGATTGATAAATATGCGCACGATGAGCTTGCAAAGTTACTTACTTGATCAAAATCAAATATGATCTCGTTTAGTAGTCGTATACATTCAACGCCGTTATTTACATCCTCCGAGTAAAAGCTCGCAAAATTTGGTATCGATGCGAACATGACACTGCAGCAGGCATACGATTGGGCGTACAGTTTCTGAATATAAAAGCGAATAAACACAGACAATTTATGAGAATGAAAGTGTTTGTTAGTGCAGAGAAACGAATAATGATAAGAAGAATGATGCGCAAAAGAAACGAGAAAAAGATAAGTCGATTTACGAAAAAGCGACGTAAGATCGAGATACATTCGGAGTGAGGAAGAAAATATGCTGGTTAATGGCTACTTTTTAAAGAGACAAGTAAATGAAGGCTGTCAAACTTGAGATTGCTTTCATCTGTATTCACTAGTTGAATATAGAGAAAGAAATGTTATAATTTATTATCAATTTTAATGACTTCTGCTCGTTTATCCTATTTTTTAATGATGCATCTAATCGTCTTATTCGTAAATCTTTTATTGTAAAAAAAGAAAAACAGGTAAAAGTCCATAGAAAGTAGAATTAAATAAAAAGCCTGTTAATTGCTTACTTCCGAGCTACGGTCATGAGTCAAAAAGTAAGTGGCAACGTGATCTGGAAGTATATTCTTTAGTAATTGTGTATTATAATGTCGCAATTCTTTCATGTCTTGCAGTTCTTTTTGCGCTTGAATCTTCCAAAGAAAATCAAGTCTAGAGATGCGTTCGATCTATGATTTCAAGAGAGAAAATTGATGATTTTTTGTTTATTTTTTATTAATCACAATAAATTATAATTTATAATAAGAAATTTGATGATAATTACCAGACGACAGTGATAGATGACTACAAAAAAGTATAAAATAATGAGTACAAACACTTTTCCTTTAGCGAATGCGCATCGTTTACTGTAATTAAGAAAATGAAAAGATTATTTTTATTAAATGATCACTTCAGTGAGGATATTTTCAAGATTCAACCACAGCTTATAGTCGAGCAATATTATTATGTAAATGGTCAAAATGTGTCAGCAGTTAATTTATATGATGATTTATTGAGATAAAAACGATTACGAAATTTAATAAGCTCTCTGATGCAAAATTATGAATTCATTTCCGCGAACTGCGCTTGAATTTAAATGCATATTCTAATTTTGCTTTAATTGCGCAGTAAAATAAGTTAATATTTAAGTTTTGATTAGTTACTAAAAACTTTTAACTAGCTTCAAATTTCAAATCGTTTCTTAAATATCGCAAACGTTCATTTACTTACTCATAATTTAGCTCGTCACGAAAGCATTCCAAACCGCGCGAAAATATAGTGTCGAAAAATATTTCGATTAATATAATGTAAACGCTAGTCATCGTGAGGAGTAAAATAAATTTGATCATATAGGGTAGCTTCAAGAAAGCTGCGCTGGCCACCATTGTCAAAATCCATGAAAAAAGAAAATACTATTGATCACCGAGGAGAGAGGGAAATAAAGAGATCAAAATTAATGTAATTAAATGATATCTTTTCTATGGAACTCACTTGAGGATAAAAACAGTGAGGATTGTCTACTGATGAAACAATAGCTTCGTGCGAAGATGACAATGAGGTCACGTTTGACATAAATTCACTTTGATCACAGACAAACTATGTCGTTAAGAATAGAGAAGTAAACTTGTTAAAGTAAAGTTAACTCGAATATCACTTCTATAAATCAGATCAAAAGAGAAAATATTTTTAGCGTTTCCGTAGCTTCTTGTTTTATTGAAGCTCTTCTTTGTAGATAAAACTAAAAAATAAATCAAGCGAGTAATTTTTTGAAAGTTTCGCCTATGTCTATATGATTTTGATTCAAAACGAACGATAAAGAGACAGAGAATTAACAATGAAAATCTTCTTTACCATTGTAGCCGTCGATGCGAGAAATATAACGAAGATAATTGTACAACTCAAGAGATTAGTTGTAACACGATTTTCGTTGAATGCGTGTGAAAAGCGTTTTAATGTATATGGACACGCAGTAAAATCGGCCGTTAATGGGATTAACAAACTGATAATAATGGTGAGAGTCGCACCGATAAAAGCCACACCCATCACAAGTGATCTGTAATTATCGAAATTAACACTTATCAAATATAATTTGTAAAACTATTTGAAGAGATAGAAAGATACCGCAGCTTTTTGAGCTTTGCTTGAAAATTTTTCTTTTTAAATTTTAACTTAAAGGTATTCACATTCTTCAAACGTTGCTACCGATCTAAATAAATTTCATCATCTTTTTTGATTTTTTAAATTTAAAATAGCCTAGAGAGAACTGTACGATGAAATTGCATTAATGAAGCACATGAAAAATTTCGAAAGCTGAGATTTCATCCTTTTTTACATTTGCTTTGCAAATATTGACTGAAAATAAAAATACAAATCAATAAAAAATTTAAAATGCGAAAGGTTTTTGAATAAACCTTGAAATGAACTATGCAATGGTAATTTGTGATTAATGATTGCGCTAAAATCAACAATACAAAATATTTCACTAACAGTACATAAGGGCTCATCGACTGCTTTGCAAGGAAGTGTCATTACAGGTGCAGAAAACTATAGACTCTGCTTAGGTATAGTTGCTTCAAGTAATGATTAATTAATTTTGTTTGTTTATTCAATTTTACTGAAGTTATTTGTGTACTCGCGAAAACGTAGAATCGTGAAGTACTATAAATTAAAAATAAAACACATCACCTTTGCACCATAACGAGTTGAGTACCAATTATAAATATCCACGTGATAAAAACGCATAAGACGTTTGATCGAAAAACATTATCTTTGATCTGATGAAACTAAATTTGGAAGAAAAAGTGAAAGAAAAGAAGCGATGTTTAAATTAAATTTATGAAAGGTAATGAAAATCCTCTTCTTACTTTGCTTTCCATTTCTGCATTTCGAAAGCTCAGCGAAAACCATCTCACATTTTCACGAAGCATACGTTTGTTCGATTCAATCTCAATACAATGATCGATCAATTGATCCACTTGTTCGCTCATTGTCAACGTGGTCGATTTTTTATCGCGCTCTTTGTATTGCTCGCCTTCGGCAATACTGACAACGGTGGATTGTTCGCGTTCGATGCTTAAGCTTTCACAATTTGCAGACACATTGTTCTTCGCTATACTCGAACGCTCTCTTACACTTTTACTTCGACTTAATAATGTACTGCTTGTTCTCATCTTCGTGCTAATCTCGAACGGATCGTCTTCGAGTGAATAGCGTAAATCATTTAGCTTAAAAAAGAAAATCAATATAAAGAAAGAGCGAGAGAGTGTGTGAGCGAGAGAAATTCAGCGTCTTAGTTGTCAAAATTTTCAATAACGCAATTCTTACGTTTCCGAATGGTATTTCAGGCGTCCATTCTGCATTACCCTCTTCGTCGGCACTTTGCGAACTGAAACTGCTCAACGCCTTACGCGTTGTTTCATTATTAGCACCGTTGCCATCACCGTTGTTGATTACTGAATTCACCGGTTGTTTACTTGCATCTTTATTTGCTTCATTCGGTTGCAATGTTGTCTCCACTTTTGTGCTTTTTTTACCCTTATCACTCGCGACAATCGCCGCGATCGATTCACAACTCGTCGACGATGTTTTTTTATTTCCAAAACTATTTCTCGTTCGCGTTCGCGAATCACTCTGCAACAGTAATGAATATAATTTCAAACTTGAACATACTGATTTACATTAATTTTTAGAAAGTAAATTGTTTAGAAAGAGAAGCATTGTTGATTCTAACTTTTAGATATCAATTACAAGTAAAGCACATAAATTTGCAGTAAACGATATAAAAATGAAGAAAAATTAGGATCACGAAAGAAAGTAAGAAAAAGATTTTGAGATAAAAGCTCTCTGCCTGCCTTATAGAATTCATAAATTAAGAATGATTACCTTTGTTATAAAAGTTGGCTCAGTGCGTTTTATCAAATAAGTTTCTACTTCGTGATGGCGCAAATATGCATCGCGACTTTGTCCATTACCGGGCTCAATTTCGTACGCGTTGTTCAAATAATTGAGCGTCGCTTTTGAAATATGAACTCGTCTAAAATTAAAATATTATGAAATACCTTCATTTATAAATGCGTTTATATATGCTTATATACGAAGAAATAATAAGTCGCAAAGCTATAAAGGAATGTTTAACTTACAGACTTAATAAAGCAAAACGAAGAAGAAAAAGAAAATTCAGCAATGAAATTAATCCTTGGCATAATAGGAAATTAAAGAGCCTGAATTGTAATAAGTACCCTGGAATACCGCCGCTTTCCATGTGATTTGCCAGTGTAACATCATTCGACCAAACATCAAATTGCCATTTTCTCAATCCAATTACGCCACAAAGCACCGAACCGCTGTGTATGCCTATTCTCATGTTCAAGTCAACGCCTGTTTTCTGTCGCACTCGTCTAACGAGAGAAAGGAAAATAGAAGAGTAAATGAAAAGTTCAGGCTTGATCGCGATATTGTTGATTACAAATATTTTTTGTTTTTGTGTCATGAAACGGAGAACTTATCACAAGACGCGTTATTTTTGATTAACTCTTACTTGATCGCTTGAATCATGTGAAGGCCCATTTCAACGCAACAATGTGCATGATCACATCGTGGCTCTGGAAGTCCACAAACGCAATAGTAACAATCTCCAAGTAATTTAATTCGTAAACATTTATTTTCCTTTTAAAATAAGAATAAAATTATTTAAAAACAAATAAAATAGGATTAAATTTAATCTATAAAAGAGAAAAACAATTCTGACATATGACAAGAATTTAAATAGTAAAGATGTCTATCAAAAATTTAAAATTTCATTTTTAATAATTAATCATAATTCAGTTTAACATATGATTTCAAAAAGAAATCTTTTTGCTGAACAATTTTAGTCGAAAATATTTAATTCTTCTTGTTCACTTTTGAAGTTGTGAAACACTTCTTTAATCTCTTTAAAATCGCATTTCAACTTTTGACAGAAGCGAAAGCAGAAGAAAAGTTGTGAAAACACAATTCGCCTTTGTTGTAGTAAGTGCGAAAAAGTGAAAGCACAAAAAAAACTCCAGGAATTGGTCAATATTTCATTCGAACATTTACTTTTATGACTTTGAAGAAACAAACTTCATTTTATACTAAACAGTACTTTAAATGCGCGAGTTTCCTAGACTTTTTGTCGAAATAAATAAAAATCGAAGCGTGCCAAATTTAATTTTGTTCATTTAACGATATCATAGAAAATTAAATATTAGTCGAGTCGAGCAAACTTAATTACATCGTTTTTTTTTCTTATGTTTGTAATTCGTAGAGCTTGATAAGCAAATAAAAAAAAGTTGATCATTATTTGAAAAGCTAAGAAGATAGTTGCTCGTAGTTTAATCTACTGAAACTTGACTACATAAAAAATAAATAAGTTTGAAAAGAATGTAGATTCGATGTAAATTATGTTCGCATTGATCCAACTCTAATTTTCGGCGAAACAGAGAATTTTTTTCGCTTCTTTCCTAATTGATTTTTTTCTGAACAGATTATACGATGTAAGCGATGAAAAAAGAAAATCTAACCTCTGCTAATTTATCGAATCTTGCGAATAAATCATTCAGCAATTGAACGAGCTCTTGTGCCGAGCATCGCGACGCCAATGCTGTGAATCCTTGTATATCAGCGAACAATATGCTTGAGTGAAAAAAATTAAAAATATTCAATCGCAATATTCATTTTTAATGCAATTTAATATGATCTAATTTTGTGCTTACCTCACATTTTTGTAACAGTGAATATATATTTTGTGAAATTGGGCGGATAATATTTTACCGTGATCTTCTTCTTTAGCTATGTCAGATATTATTTCCATTGCGACAAAGCGCGGTAGCAGAGAAAGCAGTAACCTTTCCTGTTTTAGAATAAAAGCAAATGAAAACGAATTATAATATAATTTATGCTTAACGAACAATATAATATGTGAATATGAGTGCGAAACATGAGATATCTTATTTGGTTTCCAAATTTAACTCGTGAAAATTTTGATGATTTTTTTCTTTTCACGAG
Source organism: Dinothrombium tinctorium (assembly GCA_003675995.1). Classification (NCBI taxonomy): domain Eukaryota; kingdom Metazoa; phylum Arthropoda; class Arachnida; order Trombidiformes; family Trombidiidae; genus Dinothrombium; species Dinothrombium tinctorium. The sequence continues at coordinate 21,416 of NCKU01001003.1, read as the reverse complement.
ATTCAAATGACATCGATACCAATGTATTTAGATACAATCATAGATTTAAAATTTACTAAAGAAATAACATAGTGTCACTGTTAATGGTTATCATTAAAAATGCTAAAGATTATTAAATACTCATTTTGACGTTAGAGAAAACTTAAAAGGCATTTTACAAGCTTAGTTTCATCAAATTTTCACTTAATTTTAAATTGAATGGAAAATTTTCCATGTTCATTGAATGGGCAACTGGCCTCATATTTTAAACCTTAAATGGCAATTTGGTTGCTTTTAAAATTTCAGAAAAACAGAAATTTAAACTTTTGTCGAAAGAAATAAAAATGTACAATCGATTCAAAATAAAATGTTTTGATTATCCCTATTGATTTTAGCTGCAAAGCAACTTTAACAAGATGCCAAATTCAACATGTGCTTTGCAGTTAAGCCCACTTTCGATTACCGAAACATTTTATTTGGAATCGGTAGTACGTGTTCAATTAGCGTTCAAGAAACTAATTTATTATCTAAATGAGTTTGTAACTTATATTTAAGAGTTTTACTGAAATGAATTTGCACATTCAAGTGAAATGCAAACAAATGAGCAAAGATTGAATTTCAAAATATTCGTGCTCAAGCTTCTGTCTCACAGCGAAAAACAAATGTTCAAAATTCAAGTTTAAGTGACTCAAAAGTTAAATAATTGTTTAATTTGTTGATTTTTTTAAATTAGTAATATTTAATAAAAAGGATGACCAAAAACTTTTTGTTCATTTAAAAATTTATTTAATTAAAATTCAATTTATAGACAATTCAAAATATTTGAAATAATTTATTGAAACAAATTTTAGAATTTCAGATTTTTTATCCATCAAATTGTCCTAAAGATATTTGCTAAGAGTGCGTCGAAAGAATTTTGAATATTATATTTGTGTTTGAAATAAATAAAAATATTTCCACATTTTTCCATTTTCAAGTTTTCAATTTAGTGAAAGAGAAAAACAATTTTTGCTTTTATAATCTCTCATCTGTATTTTCTTTATGTAATATTGAATTTCATATTGTTTCTCACAAGAATATGTATCCTAAGTATGATCGATTGCAAAAGTGAAAATATCTTTATTGAAATAGAAAATTTTGACAGTTTCAGATTATTTTATAAAAAACTTATAATTTAAATGGATGGATAGTCGGTAAAAGCAGGTTCATATATTTTTATTTTGAAAACGTTGCTTCATAAGTAAAAAGATTATCAAAAACAAAACCCAAAAGTAAAGTGTTAGACCAAAAGTTTTTTAATTCACAAGCTATTCTTTTCGTATGGATAAGATAAGAAATTTTGTTGTCGCTACGCAAACATTTTTTCGTAAAAAAACTCAACACTGCTTGGCTTATAAGCTGTTCAATTTAAAAGCTTATTTTCTCGAATTTTAAATGTGATAAAAATGAATAAATCGCTAAGTGACAGACTGACCAAAATTTCAGAGCAAATAATATAAGTCTTTGCAAAAATAAATTGTAAGCTTCAAGAAAAATGCAAATTTACATGCATAAGCGAATTCTATATGGGAATTTTCGCCACAAAGACCATGTATTTGTTTATGATGCAAAATCAAAAAAAAATTAATCTGCTTTGGTTTGATTTGTGGTTTTTAGTAAAAATAAACAAAGGAAATCGCTTTCTATTTAATTAAAAAATGATTTCGATGATTTTAAATGAAATTTGAAAGCATTTGGATTTAAAAAAGATTTGCAACTAAAACGTTTCACACGTTTTCAGCGAAGAAAAAGGCATTCAAACGCTTGTTTAATGTTTGAACAGCTATGCAATAAAATGTTTTCTAAAGCCTTTTTGATTAACTTTGCAAAAACTGTAAATGTTAAGCATTATTGCTTCACTAAAACTTTTTCACTGCTCGGAAAAAAGGTAAGTAAGGCAAATTTTCCTTTCAAGCGAAAATTTTTGTTTTGCTTTACGATTTGAAGCATAATTTTTAAAATAAACGTATTTAAGTCTCTCGTATTTTGTAAACTCATCAAAACAATTGAATGAATGCTTGAAAAAGGTTTCTTACAAAAAATAATAATAAAATAAAAAATAAAACGTTTTTGTAGAAAAAGCTTTCTTTGATGCGTGACGCTAGCGCGTTTGCTTTAAAATTTTAGTTTGCGAAAATATATAAAAGCGATACTTACAGGTAGACCGAAAATTAGAGTGAACGAATTCAATCTTAAATATTTTCACACTTTGGGCGTGAATTTTTATAATTCAACTATATTTACAATTCATATTAGAATTTTAGAAACAAAGGTTTCTATCAAAAACCATTAACAAACAAAAAAGTTGTTAGCAAAAAACAAGAGTGCTGTCGAAAATATTTTTTGAGTGCATTTTAAACATTTTTTGTCAACCAAAAAAACTGACAAAATTAAACTTAAAGTTATTTAAAGACTAACAGATATGAGATTCATACCTTATTTTGCAAAAACAATTTTAAAAATTTATTTAAATATGCTCAATTCAACAATAAAGAATTTTATAAAAATGTCTTTTTTGCTGATTTTCGTGATTATTTGATTTTTGAAAATGTTAAATTTTCAAAAGTTAAATTTTTAAAGAAAAATTGATTTTGATTCAAAATTTCTAGATTATCTATAAGAAATTATATTAAATAATTATAAAATTTAAAAAAAAGAGTAATTTTCTATTTTATCTGATTTCATTCAAAAAAGTTAACAAAAAGTCTCTCAAAAAAATTTTTCGATAACATTCTAGTTTTTGTTAAAGCCTTTTTTGTTTGTTCATGATTTGTGATAAAACCTTTGTTCCTAAAAGTTTTATGAATTTGAAATGTAAATATAGTTGAATTATAAAACTTCATGCCCAAAGTTTGAAAATATTCAAAATTGAATTCATGAACTCTAATTTTCGGTCAACCTGTAGAAATATTTTGATATAGTGTTCAACTACTTTTCAGTTTAAGTATACGGTAAAAATATTGTTTTATATGATAAATTAGGTGAAGAGATTATGCGATAAAAATATTAAAAATCAAATATTTTGATGAAAACATTTCTTCATCAAACAAATTAAATGAATTACATTAAAAGCAAAGCATATTCAAAACTTGATTCGCTAAAATTTTAATTTCGGAGAACCACAAAACTCTATTCATTGATTTCTTTCCGAAGAAAAATGAGGTTAAATTAAAGTCAAAACGAAACAATGAATAGATCGAAAGCTTTCAAATAAGAATAACTCAAGAAGAAATAATAGAAAAATCGAAACTCTCGATTGTTTTCGTGTTCCTGACGTTTGCACACAAAAAATGACGGAGAACCAACCAAGAATCTAATATCAAACTTCCGCATTTGAACATTTGCTTCTTGCTTATTGAAAAAAGAAAACAGAAGAACAAAATAATGTTTGCTCATTTATTTCAAAGTCAAGTGCCTGTAACAATTTAAAGACAAAACGTCACTTTAATGAATAGCAGCGATAGCAATTAATCATGTGATTTTTTAATCGATCGAAATGCGAAACTTTTTGTATCTCGTCAAATTTAATCGAAAGGAAGAAGAATAAGCGCAAATTCAATGCACTGAGTGACGCTACACGCTCTTCATCAATTCATGATTAGCTTATGCAAGGATAAATAGCTTTTTACTTTCGTTCAAGCTTGAAACAGTTATCTTCTTTGTGAATAAATAAAAGGAATAATCGAGAAACGGTGATATTAACTTTGTTATTATTATAATGTCAAGATTATACTCTAACAATTGTAAGTTTTACCGCTTTTCTTTTGTTTTCAATGCTTAGTTTGGATTATAATGATTAAAACGCAATTTTATTTGTTAAAATCTTATTTTCTTTTGTTCTATCTTATTTCTAGTTCTATCTTATTTTTCTTTTGGGGAAAGCAATGCAAATGAAAATTTTTCTCTCTTTAAGCCTATAAATAGATTGCACGTAGAACAATTTGATCTGTTCAAGAGTAAAAGCCTCCATTTAATTTCGAGAAAAGCTAAAAAAAACGATTGAAATTGCAAAAAAAACTTTTACTTTGTTTGGATTTAAAATGTAAGCGGGTTTAAAAATTAAAGAAGTTTCGTGTTTTTATAACGAAAAGTAAAAGAGAGAAAAGAAAACGATGCTTAATTTGAAGCTAAAATCTTGTAAGCTTAAAACATTAATCAATTTGAAAAGATTTGAGAGATGAGCTTTTTAATTACCTATTTCAGAAATAAACTTCGGCTCTGAATTATGTTTTAAAAGAAGCACAAGTTGATGAGCGAATTAAAATAATTTAATGGGAAGTGAAAAATAGAAAGCTGGAGCTAATTAATAAGCGCAGGCTTCTTTTTGTTTATTTCGTCATTCAATCTCGGTTTTTAATTAAATGTTTCTCTGAAATTTTTTGAAAACTTATTCGAGCTTTGATCATTACATTGCTTTTACGTTATTTAGCTTTCAATTTTAAAAACATTTGTTGGGCGAGTTGAATTTTTAAATTTGAAACTTTAATCGATAGAAAAGCATGAGAAAATTTCTGAAATAAACTTCAACTTTTTTCATTACTTCAAGATTTTGAAGTACGAAGTAAAAAGAATAAGTGCTGAATAAGATGAATTTGTTCCACGTTGAAACTGGCAACGAATTTTCTCTTCGAAAACTTTTATCAATCAAAAACTTGATTCAATTTTTCTCTGAATAAATATTTTCGCTCGTAAAGACGCAAAAATGTTGAAAAAATCTTACCTGCTTTCCATTTTCTTTCTCTATCTTGTATCTTGTCTCAATTGAACGTCGAGTTTCGAGAAACGCATTACGCTGGGAACAATCGGTCAAATATTTTGTGTACAAACTCACGAAATTGATGCAAATGTAGAGTAGAATATTTGCGAGTAACTGTGAAAGAAATTTTCGTTTAGAGTTATAAAAATTCGCCAAATAAAAAATATTTTCACCAAAAGTATATTTTGATTTTAGCTAAGGAAATTTATTGCAGCCGTAAAAATACTTTACTTCAGTGAAAATAAAGTTTTTAAATTATTATAAGCTAGAATATCAAAATCAACATTAATCCTTATCAAGGCAGCGCAAGTAACGAGTAAAATTAGGAATAAAGCGAGAGAATATAAATTGGTATAAAAGTTCAAATTTATTTTCAATTCATTTTTTTCAAATTTCGCTTTTAATAAAAATTTTAATTTTCAAGTTTTTTATATTTTTATTTGTAATTAATCTACTTTTTTATGAAGAGCATTAAGATTGTTTGCTTAACTTGCTTCGCGACAAAGTATTTATAATTGTGGAAAGGTTTTGCTATTTATGACTACACAAGTGTAGTGAATCAAGTACCATAAAACACTCAAATTATAATTACGCGAGACATGAAATTCATTTTGATGACTAGATAAAAAAGAAATTGTATTTCAATTTAAAATAAAAGCGAAGCACTTAAGTTTATTGAATCAGCAAAAAATTCGATTTCAAACTTTTCTTCACATTTTTTCGAAAAAGCAATTGAACATTATAATAGACGATTTTTAATTTTGTTTCTTTGTTGAAGACCCACCCTTAAATATTTTTTAATCTTATAATATAAAAAACACAATTTATTAATTTATATTCAAATCGATGAGACGATTTTTAAGATTTTAAAAATCAAAATGCGATTATTTTCTCTCTAAAGAATAATTTTTTTCGTTCTAAAACATCATAATTCAAAAATTCAATTTGCGATGTGCTCATAAGAGAAATTTTTCATTAAAAAAATATTTGCTCGTTCATTTTCCTCAATACTTAAAAAGATAAAAGATTCTGAACACAATTCATCAAAATACTATCTCGATAAATTTTTTATACAAGAAAATACATTTTTTACGTACAATGTGCAATTTTTCTTTTTAGAAAATTGAATACGTCGTTTGAGTTTGAACGGCCTATTGATTTCATCGCTTAATGTGGTCAACCACACAATTCACTCTAATCAAAACTTATATTCTTACTGAAAGCACGTCGTAGTGGTCACAGACAAAACTTTCTTTATCTTCTTTTAAGTCGATACTTTTTCGATCTTTTCTCGACCTCGAACCCGATCATTTATAGAGTTTTCATTACACGCAATTTTGTTCGGCTAAAGTCTATAGCGTGAGTTTTTTTTTAAACAAAGATCAGAATAGAGTTAAAGTTATCTTTAAGAAATAACAAGCAAGCGAGAAATAAACGTAATTGAAAAAATAAAAAGTTTTAAAGGAAAAAACGGTAAATTTAGTGTTTAACACTGAGCGAAAACTTTCCAGATCGTTTTTGATTTAAAAAACTCATCAAAGATGTTAATTTAGTGAACTAATAAGTTTTATGATATTTTGATTTAAAAAGTTTAAAAAGTTTTAATTAATCGCGAATTCATTAGCAAAAAATAAATTTTTAAAATTTGGCAAAGTTGTACCTTATTACACTTTTAGATTATAAATAAATTTTGAAGAGGATTTAAAAATTAAGCAAAAATGATGCTTTAATCTACTTCAAAACAGTAAAAGCTAGAAGAGAGTTATTTAAATTTTAATTAGATAAAAAAAAACTAAGAAGCTAAATTTTTCATAGAAGAAAACAAACAAGAACGAAAGGAAAAAATTTTTTAAAACACTTCTCTTTTCAGTTTTAGTTTAATTTGAAATTTGAATAACGTTCCTTCCTTGCACTATTTTAAAATAGTTTTCTTTTTCGTTCTTCTCCTTCGTTTTTTATACGAATACAAAACGCTTCATAAAATTGAAAAGAAAAATTTTAATGAAAAGAGAAAAGCGAGAAAAAAGCAAACAGAAAGAGAAAGAAGCTAGAATCGAAAAAGCAACGTTTTAATTAAAACTTCAAATTATAAAAGACAAATAAAATACATTTCAAACTTTAATTTTTGCTTAAAGTAAAAATCTAAAATTCAAATTCTTAAATTTTAAAAAAGTGAAAAAAGTTGCTTAAAAAGCTTCTTACTTTGCTGAAAAACGCTTGATCATTTTCATCGTAATTGATGCTTGTAATAAACACGTCGATCAGTGAACTGATCGCACCACAAGCGGCACACCAACGTAACGGTAAAGGCATCATCGAATAGGTGGCGAAGACGACGAACAGTACGTGCCAAACTGTACTGTCGAAGCTAATTGATTCATTTAGTAGTCCAAATCCCATTTGTCCTATTTTTAATCAGAACGAAAGGCAAAATTTATTAAAAAGTAATCATTGTATTAAATTAATGAATGAATTTAAATAAGTCTTACCGTATTAAATGGCAAAACAGTCTCATTAAAAGTGCATTTATTTTACACGAATAAACAAATTATTTTAGCAAATAATGCTGACTTGATGTAATAAAGGCTTCTAAATAAAATCTGACGTACAAGGAAGCGTCCCGAAGTGACATTCACCTATTTTAAGCGAATTCTAAACATAAAAACCACATGTAAAGTAAAGCATTTTGGTATTTAAATTTTCAGCTCAACCGTACCATATCATATCATATCATAACCAAGACCGAGAAATTTTGTGTCAAAAATAAAAAGAGAAAAATTAATATAAAATCAATTCTTACATTTATGTCGAGAGCTCAAATAGCTCGATCGATAAAGGCTACGCTCTTTGCCCATAAGGTTTATGGTTCGAACCCAGCATATTTTTTGAATATTTTTCTTTTATTTCATTTTTTGTAATAAATTTTTATTTTTTATAATTTTTTGTAATGTAAATTGAGAATTATCAAAATTAATTAGAAAAAGATATTTAATATAGACGAGACTTGTTATCATCAAATATATAATACAAGCAAATTTGTTTTGAGCAGTGAGAAAAAGATACGAATGAACTTTATCACAATCTGAAAGCGCTTCGTTTTCTTTAACATTTAACTCAAAACTTTAATGATAACAAGTCTCGCCTATATTAAATATCATTTTTCTAATTTTGTTAATTCTCAAATTTCGCAGCTTTGATCAAATTTATTACAAAAAATGAAATAAAAGAAAAATATTAAAAAATATGCTGGGTTCGAACCGCAAACCTTACGGTTAAAGAGCGTAGCCTTTATCAATCGAGCTACTTGAGCTCTCGACGTAAATGTAAGCATTGATTTAATATTTATTTTTCTTATCTTTTCTTTAACCGAAAATCTCTCGGTCCTGGTTATGATTGAGCAGAAAATTTAAATACCAAAATGCTTTACTTTACATGTAGTTTTTATGTTTTGAATTTAGTTAAAATCGGTAAGTGTCACTTCGGACTCTTCCTTGTTAGAACATTTAAAATTCCCTTAGCGATTTGATTTTATTATTTTTTTTACAATTTATTTACTTTTGCATCTTATGAAATCTCAAAAAAAGAGTTTTTCGCAGCTTACCTTCAATATTAAAAATGATCCATGTGAAAATAGCCGCGATGTGCAAATAATTATTGGCGCAATGTTTCCACCAACTTATACAAAAAATTATGCAAAGATTGCAAAGAAACCAGGGAATGTTGAACAGTAAACTGTGCGTAGGAAGATCGTGGTGAATGATAGCGTACACTGTGCACAATGCTATTTTATACAATATGTCAATTATATTGACAATGGCCAATGATTTTTGACGTTGTCTCTGTGAGTACAATTGATAGGCGGCTTCTAAGTGTGAATCACGAAAATCGTCGGTTAAACGCGGAAATAGTATACCGGCGAATGAGAAGCGAACATCGTCCGATGCGAAATAAAGCGTTGAGCTCGACGGTTTTTCCGCACTCGGCGATATAAGTGTCGATGATTTTTCATTTTCAATCTCGCAGCGCGGCTGTTCGCTGTCGCTATTTCGTTTGCTATTTTGATCACTCGATGGTCGTGATATCGACAGCGAGGGTATATTCGTTTCGCTGATTGACATGCGATGCTTGACAACATCTTTACTGACAATCGTATTATCACAAAATTCTTTCAAGCTTAAATGCGTTATTGTCGAACATACTTGATTCTTGACATTTTCAATTTTAAAATCACTTCTCGCATAAGGACATGACATCGGTTCGACGTGAAGTGAGATACTCGCTATTGGTATAGTGTCTAAATTTTTGCTTAAACTACCGACGCGATTCGTCCAACTTTTGCTCAATAGGCTGCGCGTCAATTTTTTCGGACTGCTGTGAAGTATATGGCGATTGTTAGGCAATGAATGCGATGATAGTGAGATCCTACAAATGCATTTAGAGAGAATGAATGGCTTGCATTTATCATTTGAAATGTAATTGAATATGATAGCGAACAAATAAAAAGAAGACGAATTTTCAGCGTTCAAAAAGTGGCTATTAAATGCTTCTTTCAACCCTTTTCTAATCTGACAATTAAGAGTGGAGCGAAGTGCTTCTTTATATGTCATATCATCGGAGTCAATATTTTGACTCAATCAGGATAAAGTTACTCGTTTTATTATTCTCCTGCACATTTTTATAAAGTGAAAAATAAGTTCTATTCAAATCATATTCAAAGATCAATTCAAATTTGAATGACGAATGGAACAAAATTGTTTAGATTAACATTAAGCATAATAGAATTTCGTGATAAAAATTGATAATAAGAATTTCATTGTTATTATTGTTGTCCGAAACTGTGTTTGAGCATTTTTTAAGCAAATAAAGCTTATTCAAAATAAATTGGCTATCTTTTAAATAAAAAAATGCTTTGAAAAAACTATTTGAATGTCATGGAAAACCATTTTGTTTGAATTACGCTATATTTAGGTAGGATTTCAAAAATTAAAAACATTTTTATGTCGCCCATTATCATGTATAAAGTTGAAATATTTTTACGATCATAAAGAAGGAAAATACTAAATAATTTTAATCTACTGTACCCAAACTTTATACAAACTTTTTTTAAAGTATAATACAATTTCATACAAAGTGGAGATGACTTCAAGTGAAATAAAAGTAAATGTGTCTCTTGAGAACATAATTTGCTGCATGAAGAAATCTATTTCGAATGAAATTGTACACCGTCTGAGACAATATGTTAATATCAACTGAATATATGCTTTAGTTCTTTTATCATTCAGCTTCAACATCAATTAATTCTTGGTTCTGATCGACAATACAAGATTGTTGTTCTCAAAACTTTTTGCCCCAGACAAGTTTGATAAAAAGCTTTCATGAGGCAATTTCATTTTGTCACTTTAAACATTTTATGTCAGCTTTTCGATTCTTTTTTTTTGAATTTCACTTGAAAACAAATTTTCTGAGTTATTTTTATATTTTTCATGCTTTTTGCACATAAAACGATGACTTTAAAAATGTATCACAGTGTAAAATCTACCAAACTTTACGAGTTTTTTTTTATGAATAAAACTCACCATTGATCCATGAATGTTTTCATTCAAGCAATACGTTACATATCAAAATTAAAAGTTTCAAGTATTTTGTAATTTAAAGAAATGTAAACTCAAAAATTTGAATTTTTTCTCATAATAAGAAGATTCCACAGCATAAATATTGAGACTCACTTTAAAGCTCATCACTCAATGCTCACTCAAGCTCATCATTCAAGCTTTTCACTCAAAGCTCATCGTAGATTTTTTATCTGAGAACTTGAACTTGACCATGAAATAATGAAAACAGTTTACTGATTTTTTATCGCTGTTATTTTCAAAGAATTTAATCACTAACTCAAATGAAAAGTGAAATTATATTTTTTAAACATTCTTTTGATAAATGGATTCTTTGAATCATTACAATTATTTGATGCATCGACATTTTTGAATTTAAGCTTCATTTCATTTCATGGTTATTTGTTTTTCTATAATTTACTTAATTTATTCTTTTAACTATTATTTTCATGTTTTTGTTTGTATTAAGGAACATTTAAAGTTCATGTCTTTATAAAAATCTCATAACGAAGTAGAAAAGAGAAAAAATAAGTTTGAAAAAAGTTTAAGCAAAATTTAAAATTGAATCAGTTTTTTTTTTTACAAAAATCTAGCATTAACTTAATTTAAATCTAACCATTGTTAGATTTAACATTTGCATAAGATAAAATTTGAAAATCGAATATTTTTTAAAGATTTGTTCATTCTCTAGTTCTATGAAAAAAAAACATCTCTGCTCGAAGAATAACTAGTTTTGCATAGATCTTCATTATCCAAATAATCCTTGACTTTAGCTTTGAAATATCTGAAAAAACCATTTTATGATCATGCTCATTCATTAATTAGAAGAAAAATGCATTCATTAAATAAGAAAAATACTTTATTTCTTCTTTTTACTTTTCGTAATTTAAACTTTAAAACTTTAAACTTTATTATAAAAAATTTAAGACTTAAAGTCCGTATTAAAATTAATTTCATTTGGCGATTAAAGAATTAAGTATTGTTGCGAAATATACATAAGGAATTGTTTAAATCTCATTTCATTTCAGTGATAATTCTATAAATATTAGATTTACATGTACATTAGAAGATTACATGTACATGTACGTCTTTCGGTCTTGAATTTTTCATTTAAACATTTTAACCACACCTTTTCATATCTTCTCTTCGCCTGCTCTTTTGAACCCTTTTTCTTTAATCCTCTGAGATCCTCACTTGAATAGCATATGCGGTTTACGTTCATATTTATATAGATTTACTTTAATGTCGAATAGGACGAAAAGAGTAATTAGAATGAAAAATAGTTGCTGCCATTTATAAGCGCAACAATGAGAATCTTTTTTAAATTTAATTAAAAATTTTTAAATTATAAATTGAAATATGAGATATTGGGTGACAGAAAAGGTGCCGATTATAATTTTTAAAAATCAAAAAAATTTCAATTCAATTTTCTTTCCGAGAAGAGAGGTTTTTGTTTTTCTGTTTGGCCTCAAAGTTCAACTATTCTTTATTACAAATGTTGTGTCATTTTTCTTGCTTAAAAGCTTTTCGTTTGAAAATTTTACAAGTGTTAACTCATTTTATTTTTAATGCATTATATTTTTCAATAACCAACAAAATTCTTTCTCCAGTTCAACCATCATCGTTATTAAGCAAAATTGCATATAAAAAGAACACTCGATCAGAGGTATGCTATCCTTTAAACGAAAAAAAATTGAGCATTTTGAGCTCTTGAAAATTATTTTGTTCATCAAAAATATTAGCGAATCAAAACTTTTATTGCCCTTTAAAATGTGTTAAATTTATAAGAGCATTTGCATTTAACAGATTTCAAACAATTTTGAAAATCTTACAGATTTGTTAGCAATTTGTTGAAATATATTCAAATTCAAAGATCAATATTAAAAAAAGCTTTTCATCAAAAATAAGTTTTACTTAAAATGGGTAAATTATATTTTAACTTATAAAAGATTGAATAGAGCTTTCACTAAGTAATTAATTACATTCGCAGAATATAAATCAAACATTTTAAAAGATAAAAATTTTCAATGCATGAGTTTGTTCTCGCTATTTCTCGCGAGAATATCAACATCATTTTGCATTAGCTTCAAAATTTCAGAGAATTTCAAATATGTTTCTCTCTGATGAAGTCCAATGAATAGAATATCGTTCGGTGACTGTAATTTGATAATTATCTTAAATTTATGAAGTCGAGCAAGCTATTATTCAACATTTATCAACACTTTTATAACAAAAATTTAATTAAATTTAAATTAAAAGTTGAACAAAAATAAAAGACATCAAGAAAGTTTAAGTACATAACTTAATTTTATGCTTTTTTTAAATTGAATTTTATCTTTATTTTGTTTATCTCTTTAGTTTACAAAACCTTTACGACACACAAAGGAACTATTTCTTACAATGTTTGAGGTGTGATAAACTGTTGAGTTGAGGAAAAAGACAACAAGTCAATGATGAAAAATAAAAATTGGAAATTGTTTCTCATACTATCTACAATGGCTTTGTGTTTCAAAATTGGATGCAAAGAAATGATTCCCTTGTGTGACCGAAGTCGTTTCTAGATGAAGCTGATAAATTGAGTCACATCTGGTATTAGGTACAATACAATTTATGGTCGAGTTTTTTTACTATCTTCTTTACGTCGTTGTGTAAATCGCCTCTTATTCACTAATTTGATTACTAATGTTACAAGAAATTAGCTAAATTCACAAAAGAATTTTTTTTGCATTAAAAATTTTTCTAAGCGCTCGAAGAAATAATAATGAACAAGATGTTCTGCTTTTATTTTTCGAGAACAACAAAAAAAGTTTTAAAATTTCATGTTGAACAGGGAGAAATGCTATTTTTCACGCTTTCTTTAAATAAATCATTCATGTAAAATATATATTGCATTTATCAATGATTCAATACACAATTTTGTTTTGAAGCTATAAAGGACTATATTTCTTTTTTACGTCAGAAAAAAAATAAGCATGAATCAAGATGAAATGAACAAAAATTTGCTTCATATACGCATAAAGTTTACTTTTCTATATCAATATTATTTGTCTAAAAACTAACAAGGAAATTGCTTTTTATGCGCGTTCCCGATTCAAATGAAATTTGGCATGGACATAAAACTTCATGACTGTATAAAGGATAAGCCGCATCACAGATAAGCACATAACGAGTTTTAACATTTAAAGCCAACAGAGTGAAAATCGGTTGAGATTTCGGTCCGCAATCGAAAAAAAAACAAAATTTTATGCAATCGAAGTAAAGTTGAAGTTTGCTTCACGAAAACTTTCTTCACACGCAAAATTCGCACCTATGATGGGGCTACATACATGAAGTTCTATCTTCATATCAAGTTTCATTAAAATCAGGAACGGACACAAAAAGCAATTTCCTTCTAAGAATCACGAAAATAAAAATTTATTTTAATATCATGATGGAAAAATATTGAGCCGAATGAAATTCGCTAAAAATGACAATAAAATGTCATTAATTAATGACATTCATAAGGTTAATTTATTTCTTTTGTGTACAACAAATTTCAAATTTTTTCAGGAATGAAAACAACAGAATTGCGTAGAATCTTATTTAATCAAGATAATTATCTACCTTAATAGTTTGATGAAAGAGAAATTAAAACGATTTTCACGGCTTCATTTGAACTCCATCTTATCTTTCATTTTTATTCTTTGTTATTTTTTAATTTTTTAAATTTTATAAAATTTTAAAAGAAAAAATTTTTTTGTTTGACTTTTTTCTTTTTTTTCATCCTAAAGATTAATTAAATGAATTTTTAAAATAAAATATATTATGAAAGAGCCATAGCGTTTTTCACCTTCAGCGATAATAAAAATTACTTTGAAATGTTCGTTTAATGTAAGTCTTGAAAATTAAATTTAGTAATAAGAAAAGTTTCACCAAGCCTAAGAGAGACGATAACTGGCATATTCTGGCATCGTTACTAGTTTTCTTGACATTCATAATTAGATTAAGTTTTACTCTTTTTAAATTTAACAATTAAAACTAATTTCGTATTTCAGAAAAATTTCATTTTAAGTGAAAACTTCAATTAGAAGAATAATGCGTCTGAGTTAATTCAATTTTTTAGCTCTTCGTATATTTTTAGTTAGCTTTTTAAAATTTTTATTTTACTTTACTTTTAAGAATTCAACATTTGTGACTTTTACGCTTTTAGCTGAAAATTAATCGATTGGAAATTTTTGATTCAATTTTTACGCATAAAAATTCTTTTGCTGAAGAAAAATTGTTTATTCAGAAAAGAAAAGAACTTAAACTCCTTTTCTCAAAGAAATTTCATTTGAAACAATACTAAACTAAATAGAGATTGTGAACATGTTTTAAATTAAATATTCAAACTTTAAACTTATACTTTCTTTCAAGTTGCTTATTTAAAACAAAATTGAAAACAAAAATTAAATGTAAAATTCTTATTATTATAAAAAAACTTCATTTATTGAGATGAATCGAATAAATAAAGTTTAAATGATGCTTAAAAAATTTAAATTTTAGATTTTTTGTCTAGCTTATTAAACTTGATCGCTTTTTTCAAATTTTAGTTGAATTTATTGCTATTTGATTATAAAGGGGAACTCTCGCTGAAAACAAACAAATTGTAGACAGATAAAAACAGACAATTTACAATTCAATGACAGCTTTGGCTTCTTTTAAGGGAAATTAAAATCTCATTTCGTTTGGGATTTGTTTAAAATAAAATATTTATTTTAAACTTGAACTTTAAATTAGTAAAATTAGATAAAAACTAGATATTAAAGCAAGATGTTTAAAATTATAAAGAAAGTAGCTCTTTATTAGTCTGTTTTTAAAATAATTTATATTTTGCTGGCTAAAATAATCTAATAATGATAACTTAAGATTATTTTTAAAGTGCTTGGATTAAGATTATTTGCAAGATTTTTTTAACCATCATTTAGCCGACAGATTGATTATGAAAGCTTTGTTTTGTTCTTGATTTTATTTTGTTACAAATGCAGAAAATTGATAAAGAAATGAACAGATAAAAATTTTTATCTCTATCAAATTTATCTTAATGATGTTTTAGATAATAAACGAGAAGATGTATCACATATGAAAAATATCACAATTCGAATGTAAATAAGCAGATAATGAACATGATTCTTGAAGCTCGGAATATATAAAAGTTTTAATTTACGTATTACGGTATATCTTCAGATTATATGCCATGGCACTATACCTCGTGTGGAGTACAATTTGATTAAAAATGAAAAAAGCACTTTCTGCCACTGGCAATGATCCCATAGAAAATAAAGGTTTTCATGGCATTAAACCTCGAGGTATAGCGACGGGTGTCAGAACCTTACACTATAGTGCCATGGCATATAAACTGAGGATATCAAACTTTTCGAAATTTCGCTTTTCATTATTCTGTAAAAGCTTTTGTTTTGTGCATTATAAAATGGAAGACTAAATTCATTTCAAATTATTTTCATTGAGTTGCCTTTTTCACATTTTCACGTGAAATAGACTCAAAAACATCGACTGAGTTTCTTCTCACAATAGAGTGAAGAAAGCAAAATTGAAAAAATGTTTTGTGAAATTCAAACAAAATCCTTTAAGACATTTCGCAGTTAACCTTACAGCGATTCGCAATTTTGATGTTAAACTGTTGAGCAACTCAATTTTTTTCGAACTATATCGCGATCCGCAACTATTAAATCGAAACATTTATTAAGTTCACTTTATTCTTAACTTTTTGTACCAACTGAATTGCATCGACACATTTTAGTATTAATGATTATGAACCGTGATGTGAATGTAGAAAAATTTGAGCGCCCAGAGAATAAAAATCTTTGATAAACTCAAATATAGATCGCGATTCTATTCAGTAACTATAATGTTTTTGCAAAACATTCGTTCCGAAATCACCATCAGTGCAGTTTTAATTCTTCGTATGACTGAGTAAAGTTTATTTTAGTAAAAAAATTATACTTTGTTTGCTCAAGGCACCCATATTTACAGCATTCAATTTTATTCAAAACGAAACTAGAAAATAAGAAATTAAATGCAAAAGTTTGTTGAAACAACTTTTGTTTTATTGCATTTCAAAATTTTAAACTCGATGAATTTTGAATTCGAAGAACTTAATTTAAAAGTTATTTTACACTTGCAATTTTCAAAATAACATAAAATAAAGGCTATGAATTTATACGCTTTCATAAAAAACCATTTAGAAGATAGTCTTGCTGAAAGACGCTATCATTTAGAGCAAAAACTATTTTCAGAGAAGATCAGTGATTTTTTATTTTCTCATTCTCGCGAGAAAGATTTCACGGTTTCAAACAAAAATGTAATATGAATTTTTTACTTTTTTTCGATGTTCAAATCGAATGAAAAACATTTTCGGTTTTTATTGAAATTTCTACATTTCAAATTTTCGCTTCGTTAATTTAGGAAAATTTTCACCTCGGCTCATTTTGTTAAGGTTATGATTCTTACATCACTTATTATTTATGTTTATAGTTTTTCAAAATTATGAAGCGAAAAAAAAATTGAAAAGCTTTTGAAAATGTGCTGTGATAAATAATGAAAGTAAAATTAATTATTTGTTTAGATGAGATGCAATGACAAAATAGTGTAAAATATGATTTGCTTCACTATTAATTCCGAATACTTTTTTCACGCTTTTAATACGAATAAATATCGCATCCAAAATCATAAAAGAAAATAAATTATTTATTTTGTGTAAATATTTGTTTTCTATTGAAAAAATCTATACCGATACGTATAGAGATTTGTAATTCAAATAACGAGCTTTTAAAGAGGCAAAGACCGCTGCAAGCACTTTTTTCTATGAGAGCTAGAAGAAAAAGTAGAGCATAAAAGTAGGTTTCTTCTCATTCATAGAAAGTTCTATGTTTATCTTGTAAATTATTTCTCATTCAGTGCTCAACTTCTCTATCAAAGAAATAACTCTTATCGTAAATAACTAATCATGTAAATGTATCCGCGAAACATAATCAAGTATGCAGTGTGGATGTCGCTTTACAGATGTGTATTTCCTTCAGTATTAGTCGTCTACGTGCCTTATTGCTACTCCGACCTTCAACAATAACGTTTAGGAGCCTTCAGCTAGCCTCTGAGCGAAAAATCAACAGTTTCAATGTATCCAACATACGTTCGGTAAGTGAAAAAGTTATCTCAAGCTAATATCTTTTTAAATATTGATTCATTCAAATAAATTTTCTTTTTGAATAGAACATAGTAATTATAAGGTATTAGCATGAAGAAAAAATGCCCATGCATTTAATTGATATCATGCTTAACTCAAAAACAAATTTAATTAAATATTTAACTGTAAATAATCAATGACGAATTCGGTACTTTTTTATTCACTTAAGTAAGTTTATTAAACTTACTCTTTTTAAAGAAATGCTTAATTAATTAAATTTAAAAGATTGCGAAAAGAGAACGAAACGAATTTCGTTAATTTTTAAACTGTTTTCAAAATTTTAAATCGAATGAAAAAATTTTCTTATTAAATTTTTTGAGGAAAGCATTCGTTTGCAAGTGTTTCAAAAAATTTAAACTTACAAGGAACCCATTCGAATGATTCAAGAGCTTTTCTTTCAAAAGTTTGCCATAACAAAAATACAAATGCTGCATTAAAGGATCAACAGTTCTTTTGTGCACATAATGCTGGTGCGAAGTTATATTCACATGCGAACTTTATAATTAAGTCTATGGAGAAAAGTTGTTTTTAAAGCTATTTACAATTAAGTCATCCAATTTTAATCGAAACTTATTATTTTGAAAGCTTTTTTGATGAACTTTATTTCGATAGCTTGTTGAATTATTTAGTTGATAAATAAATATATTTATTTTGACTAATTTACACAAAATATTTAATAAGAAATTAGATAGAAATAAAGTTTAAAAAACATCATAAAAAAGATAATCTGATCACAATTCGTAAAATAAATTAACAGTTGCATTGAAGAAAAAATTTTTCGCCATAGACTTAATCATAAAGTTCACACGTTAATATAACTTCGCATAAGCTTAATGTGCACAAAAGAACTGTGGATCCTTTAATGCCGCATTTGTATTTTTGTTTGAAAGAAAAGCTTTGAACCATTCGAATAGGTTCCTTGTAAGATTTTCAAGTTTTATCTCCACTTTATTTCTGATGTATGAATGATGTATTAATAATATACTCTAAAGCATACCACATAGTCTAATGGTAAAAATGAAAGTAAAGTTGTTAGCAAAAAGAAAAAACGCCAAATTTAATGCTTTCGATTGATTAATTATTTATCATTTTTTCACAAGGCTTAATGTTTTTAATTTTGCTTATATTAAAGTACCTAGCAAAAGTTTTGTCACTTCAAAGGGTTGCGTTTGCTTTAAAATAATTCAGAAATAAAGCGAATTAATAAACAAATAATATAATAATCTTATTGTTTTTACTTTAATCTTGCAATAAATTAAACTGAACTTAAAAAATCAAAAATACCTTTAAAGAAAATAAATTTAACCATCATAATGAAACAACAAGAAGCTCGCGAATGAGTTGAATTTCTAATTAAAAACTGCGAAAATGATCTTTAAAAGTGACACAAATGTGTAATTTTCTTTAAAACTGTTTTCTGTGTGAAGAAACGGATCGCGAATGGTTAAACAATGGCAGATAGCCACTGAAGTAGGTGTCCTGAAAAGCTCGATTCGGCGGCGAAGAGGTCAATATCTGCGTTTACGAAAAAACAAGTGGTCGACCGAAAGACTTGCAAATGCAATTGTTCAAATAAAAGGTGTTAAGGTTTCTTGCTGGACAGCAAACAGTTATTTGAAGAGTAAGTGGTTTAAAATCCGACAGGAAGCAAACCCATGCTTAAGCAGGAGCAGCAAAAATCAAACCGCGTGGCGTGGTGCCAAAAATACCAAAATAAAGACTGAACAATGTTTTCACTGATGAGCTATTTTTTCTTTACCAAAATAAAATCGAAGTTTGGACAAAATCAAAACGCCATAAAGATTCCTAAACACTCCAAATGTTATGGAAGGCTTATATAGTCGTGGCTTAAAACTTCTTAAAAATCATTCGTGGGAAGGTTGATTCGGAGACATTTAATTTTCACTAAGGAAGGGTTATTTCCTGACTGTTTTCACTCGTTCAGGATATTGCTTGGCCACTTATTTCAAAATTTACCAAAAACTTTTTATCACAGCAGTTTTAATGTTCTGGACCTGCGAGCGTGTTCGCTCGACTTTAATCCGATTTAAAACTTGTGTGCGATAATCAAGGACCGTCTCAAAAAAGAGACAAATGTTTCAGTTGCTAATTGGAAGCAAATAATTGCTAAAATTTGGAATGATGTCTCTACAAGCGAAATGCAAAATTTGATTCAGTCAATGCCACTTCGTTTAGAAGCTTGTATCGAATATAAAGGCGAAACAATCAAAACAAAATTATCGAAATTATTAAATCTTACAATCTTGTTGTAATTATTTAAATTTATGTAATTAATGTAAATTATTAAATCAATTAATGAAATTAATTAAAGGAATTAATCTTTACATTATTTTTGATATTTTTATACATAATTTGTGCAATATTTTTATTTTCAAAAATTATCGCTGTTGGTGACAAAACTTTTGCTCGGCGCTATACAAATCATTATTACGACTTATAAATAATTTAATTTTTTTGTAAACTGACAATTTTTTGAAAAATTAAAAAGATTAAAAAGTGACACGAAGATGTTCGCATCTCGAAATGTCGATTTCACACTTTCGATAAATTTTGTTTAAAATTTAGCAAAAAATAAATTTTTAACTAAATGTATCAATTTCAACATTTTATTTTGTTTAAAGAAAGCAAGTGTCAAAAATGATACAAATTTTTGAGCAACAAATAAGGAGCAAATTTGTAGATCAATACTAACAAGAGAAAAATCTTTTTAATTTTTTCTTCTAACCAGCTTAAAAAATTTTCTTTCATTAATTTTGCAACTGTGAGCGAAAAGATTCATTTAGTAACTTATAAAATAATTATCCGAAAAGGTGAAATTTTGATCTCTAGTTTATTAGATCGTAATAGTCTATCAACTGGAAATGTGATTGATATTTACTTTCTTTAGCTAAAAGATATTTGAGTAAATTTAAAATTTCTTAGGAGTAGTAAGCGAATACAGGGTGTATTTTTTAAAAGCGAACCCATATTTTTACGAATAAAATGCGAAATTTGTTTACAAAATTAACAAAATCACTTTCAAGTGAAAGAACCGTTCGTGAGAAAAACAAGAATGATAAATAAACAATTAACACTTTACATTTCGGACAGAAATCCCGCGTAAAAAACAAAATGAGGCTCACTGAAAATGAACGTGTTTTTATTGTCCAAAGTTATTACAAATTTAAAAGTTATAAAAAAGTGTGTGCCGACTTCAAAGTGGCATTTAATGCAAGAAATGCCCCTTCAAAATCATCGATTTTCAAAATAATTAAAAAATTCGAAAAAACCGCGAGTTGTCGCAACATTCCGCGAAACCGCCGTCCGACCGCAATAACACCGCGAAAAAGTACCGCATTGGAGCAAAGCTTTTCAAGAAGCCCTAATAAGTCCCTCAGGAAGCGTGCCGCACAATTTCAGGTCAGTCATTCGACCGTGCGAAAATCGGCGCGAAATCTCCGCCTTAAACCGTACCGGATTCGCAAGGTACACAAAATTTATGAAGCCGATTTACCGAAAAGGATGGAGTTTTGTCTGTGTTTCAAACATTTTCGCGATTCTAATCTTAACACTGAAGTCTTTTTCACTGACGAAGCGTGGTTCACATTGACTGGATGTGTCAACAAACAAAATACGCGGATTTGGTGCGCCGAAAACCCGTATGCATTAGAAGAAGCACCACTTCATCCGGAAAAAATCGGCGTTTGGTGTGCGATCTCATACAAAAGAATAATTGGACCGATATTCTTCTCGGACACAATAAACGCGGAGCGGTATATTGCGATTTTGCGCGAATTCATCGGAAAATTGC
>NCKU01001002.1:0-30278 GCA_003675995.1 Dinothrombium tinctorium | reverse complement strand
AGACTTAATGTTAAAGTTTGCACGCGAATAACTTGCTTCATGCGCAAAATTCGCACCTATGATGGGGGTAATTCTTAATACACTAACGAAGATCTATCTTCATACCAAGTTTCATTGAAATCGGGAACGGGCCCAAAAAATCGATTCCTTGTAAGTAAACATTTATGCTTTTAGATACTTGTCATAGTGAATTGTAAAGCAAAATATTACATTTTGGGTGATTTGTTTGCTTTGAATGAATTCACAATAAACCAGAATCGATGAAGGTACCAAAAAGTCGGCGCACGGCTAGACGGCGACAGCCACCGCAAACCTCGAACGCGGCGGCGGCGAGACACAATGTCGCGTCATCGTTGTGTTGGCGTTCGTTTAAAACGTGAATTTCGAGACGAAATCATTTTTTTGAAAAGCTAAAAGCTTGAATTTTGAAAAAAGTTCTTTTTTCGACCAAAGTTCTAAAGAAAGCTTCGCTCAGTGTTCGTTTCGCGGACGAGTACATGGCTTTAGAAAAAACGCGTGCCGCGGTCTGCGATTGTTTGCGGACATTTGCCGTCGTTTTATTCACACTTCTCATTATTAACGAATTCATCGTTCAAATAAACGGTTTAAATTTTTATTTAGAATCGAATTCAAAACGGTGTCTGAAAGAAGGGTTACACAAAGATGTTATCGTCACGGGAGACTACTCAATCACCTCGCACGCGTCCGGTATTCGCACCGATTTGCAAGTAACCGACTCGAAAGGACACGTCGCGTTTCAACGCGAGAATGTTGATAAAGGCAAATTCGCGATCACCGCCGATGAAGAGGACTATTACGAGATATGCTTTATCAGTTACTCTGGTCACCACCAAAAAGTGCCTCCAAAAGAGGTGTACCTCGATTTGAAGCACGGCGTGGAAGCCAAGAATTACGAACAGGTAATCGCGCGTTCGTTTCAACCTTTATATTTTGTTTCACACTTGTATTTATAAATAGCTCGCTGCTGTTTCCAAATTAAAACCTCTCGAAATGGAGTTAACCAAATTAGAAGATCTTTCGGCATCGATTGTGCAAGACTTTGAATATATGAAAAAGAGGGAAGAAGAAATGCGTGACACCAACGGTTTGTTAAGCATCCGATTTTGTTTACTATTCATTTGTTGTTGTTTTTTTCATTGCAGAATCAACAAATGTGCGTGTATTCTATTTGAGCTTGTTCTCCATGTGCTGTCTTCTCTCGTTAGCAACATGGCAAGTGATGTACTTGCGTAAATTTTTCAAATCAAAGAAATTGATTGAATAAAAAAATGTAATATTATAGTCTCTTGTACAAGACTAACGCTCACTCTCAACTTATTAGAATGTTTTTTACATGAACGATGCTGTTTTTTTCTTTTGTAAAAAACTAGATCCTCATTATTATAAAAAGTATTAAAAAAAGTTATGCTAAATTTGTTGAGAATAGGATTTATTAGGAGCGAAAGACGTTATGTTCAAAGCTTAATGTTTAAAAAGCAATTACCATTTTTCATATAAAATGAGTTTATTATAGTTTTAAAATCACCTCATAATCTAAATGCCTTATATTAATTAGTTCTCAATTGATAATCACCATTTTGGGTAATGTAACGCACCCAAGGCAACGCCTGGTATCCACTTTTTTCGATTATCTTCAAATATCGTACTTGAATGCCCGATGTTGTAAAATATGGTATTTCAAATTTTACTGAAATCGGCGGTTTGCCTTCTACTTCTTCGCTTACAATACTTGGAAGACCGAAGTGAGCTCGCATCAAATACTCTTTACCGCCAGGGAACGATTTTATGCTCCAAACAATCGAATTGGTTTCAGGTGCATATTTTACATTACCTATCGCTGTTTTGAATTTCGGCGAATCCGCATCATGTGGCACCGGTATGATTATTTCTACATTGTTCGCAGTCGATCTTCTTTTGAATTGACTCTTCGCTTTGATCATATATTCTACACGAGAATGAGCGTGTCTTTCGATGACTGATTCAATCCATATTAGCGGTTTAACATGAGTGCTCAAGCGATATGACATTAATTCAAACTCGCCATCAGGTGGAATGAACGAAATTGTACGATCATTTTCAAATCGTGATAAACGCACACATTGATGAAATTTGACGTCTTCTAATTCAACTGATTTGCTTTTGCCTCTACCTGTGCTTTCAAAAAGCACTTTGTCATTAAGCCCTAAACGCAATTCGGGCATTCCTGTCAAATACACTCGCATTCGAATGGAACCGACTATTTCGCTGCGCAGAACGTTGCCGCTAGCGTTTGCTAACAGATTTACCGATTCAATGACATCGAGAAATACTTCATTTTTGCGATATTTAATGCCTTCCGTACGCCATGAAACAGCATTCGTTATTGCCGGTGGCGGTCTCGGAATGATTTCCATTTTGTGACTTTCTTGTGTTATATATTCTTGAAGTATTTTCGAATCTGTCGTTTGCGGAAAGCCGAAATCCATGAACTCATCGAGAAGCTCGTAGATAAGCACGAAATTATCGCGAATACTTTCTTCTTCGAGTTCTTTGAAATATTCACAAAAAACGCCGACGATTTTGTGTAAAAACACGAAAACGAGTGCCGAATTGGCATTCTTTTTGGTGGTCACTACAAGATAGAGATTGTTGTACTTGATCCACATGAAAGTGACTTCATTGTGTTTCAGTATAGGACTGGTGACACCCTCCTCTTCCTTCTCCATCATTAACGCCATGAATTTGTCGATTTGATTCATGTCAATGTCGCCGCGGTAATTGCGCGAAATCAACACTTTGCCTTTCAAGTCGAGCACATATATCGCTGAGGCCGACATTTCCGTTTTCGCGACGAACACTTCGCTGCTTTCGACCACAAATGAACGGTGAGTTCGCCGTTTTTTCACGCTTTGACGTTCGGTTGTTTACTGCCACCGATTTGTGGACAACGATTGAGCGACATCAGGGATCGTTCGCGAACGACGCCACGCGCGGCGAAACGTGTTCGAAGCGACGTCACGAAGGGTGACGAGGCGTGCGACGGTCGCACGGCAACGCGCAAACAGCAACCATTGCGAAGAGTGAAGAGTGGAATCGAATCGAAAGAAGCGAAAACAAAAAGTGACGTGTCGTTTGTGTTTTCGCTCACTTCAGCGATGGACGTTTGATCGTTGCACTCTCGTCGTGTGTTCTAACTGCGATTGACAGCGATACTTCTAAACGCGCAAACATGCGATCGACATTGATAACGTTGGGCAGCGTATTGTTGACCGCATCGGTCATCGGTAACGCGTACTATCAGAAGAAGCAATTTTATCCGTCTGTTGTTTACATAACCAAGTCGAACTCATCGATGGCTGTTATTTATTTGCAAGCTTTCGTTTTAGTTTTATTAATGGGCAAATTAATGCGAAAAGTGTTCTTCGGTCAGTTGCGTGCGGCTGAAATGGAGCATTTGATCGAACGCTCTTGGTACGCGGTCACTGAGACGTGCTTAGCGTTCACCGTTTTCAGAGACGATTTGAGCCCGAAATTTGTCGCGTTATTCACGCTTCTCTTGTTTCTTAAATGCTTTCATTGGTTGGCCGAGGATCGGGTTGATTACATGGAGCGTTCACCAAACATTTCGCTCTTATTTCATGTTCGCGTATTTTCATTGTTGACTTTACTCGGTTCTTTGGATATTTTGTTCGTCAATTTGGCTTATCACACCACTTTAACCAAAGGAGCTTCTGTTCAGTTGGTCTTTGGATTTGAGGTAATTTTATTCATTTTTTATTTATTTAAATTTCTGTGATATATGCCGATATCAATCAGCATTGATCTTTGCTCTTTTTAACCTACAATGAAAACAAGTGTTTAGTTTAATCCTTTTTATAATCAAAATATTCCATTGAAATTCTTTTCACTCCGAAAAACGCATCAATTGAAAGGAATGATAGCAAATGTCGAATATCGTGTTTAGATGAAATAAAAAACTCATTGTTTGCAAATCATTTGCAAATCATAAAATTTATTAGACCTTTTTTAGATATTAGTTCTCTGCGATTTCGATACCTATTTATATATTCTGAAATTTTCATATTTTTCAAAAGTTTTACCTTCTTAATTTCGTGCTTTCATCAGCATCGGCTTAAAAATACAAAATAGAGACAAATGAAGCTAAAGAATGTGATGCAAATTTAATTCCTTAATTTGTTCTTACAGTATGCCATTCTCCTTACCATTGTGATAAACATATTTTTGAAGTATGCGCTGCACTTCTTCGATCTTCAGCGTGACAATCCGTGGGAAAACAAAGCCGTTTATTTACTTTACACTGAACTCTTAATGGGCTTTATGAAAGTGGTCCTCTATTTGACATTTATAACCATTATGATGAAAATACATACTTTCCCACTGTTCGCAATACGACCTATGTACTTAAGTATGCGAGCATTCAAGAAAGCCTTGAACGACGTGATAATGTCGCGACGAGCGATTCGAAACATGAATACTTTGTATCCGAATGCAACACCTGAAGAGTTGGCTAGTGTCGATAATGTCTGTATCATATGTCGGGAAGAAATGACAGGCAACGGAAGTGCCAAAAAGTTGCCCTGTAATCATATTTTTCACATTTCTTGCCTTCGTTCTTGGTTTCAACGACAACAAACTTGTCCCACTTGCAGAATGGATGTATTACGAGCTCCTGCTGCCACACCAACACCTGCTGCTACGCCGCAACCGCAACCTCAGCCCCAGCAACCGCAAAATCAGCAAATGCCTCAAGCTCAAGTTTTGTTCGCTGCTCAGTTTAATCCTATGATGGCAAACTTTTTAAATTTTGTACAACAGCAACAACAGCAGCAACAAAACTCTCGTCGACCAACTGAGCAACAGCCCTCTCAAAATGCGACAACATCTCAAACAGCTTCATTTTCGCAAAACCAGCCTTCAGCTTCAACCAGTCAAGCATCAAATTCTCCCCCTTCTTCTACTTCGACTGCTACATCTTCAACAGGTCCTTCTAATTTTTCTCCACCATTGTTTACCTTCCCTCCTTTTATGCCTTTTATTGGTCCTCCTCCTCCGATGCCTACTCCGCCGTCGAATTTGAATCAACTTTCTTTAGAAGAACTTCGAAGGATGGAGGGTTCCGAACGCGAGGCGGTTGAAGCTAGAATAAGATGTCTTCAAAACATAAAGACATTATTGGACGCGGCTGTGATGCAATTGCAACAATATAATACAGTAGTCAACAGTGGAAATTTGATTTCAGCTTCATCGAGAAACAATACCGCTGAGCAACAAGAACAGCAACGCAGAAGTGCGCCGCAAACAGATCCAACTTCAAGTTCATCGCTTAGTGATACGACAATTAACACAAATGCTTCGTCGAGTCCTTCTGACATTATCCGCCAACGACGCTTGCAAAGATTTTCACAAACACAAGTACCAGTAATCGATGCAAAGTCAAATACTGTGGTTGAATCAGCATCGCAAAACGATTTGAATTCGGACTCAAGAACAAATGAATCGAAAAGTGAAGGAGAAAATTCAAAGAAAACAAATTAGCGTCGAAAAGAAAAACAGCCAAACTTAACATATTTTGAACAGTTTGATTGACATTTTTAATAGCGAAACTATCAAAATTTATTTAAATAAAATCTCTTCCTTACGCATTATTCGACCTTTTTCATCGATTGTGTGTTGTATTTTCTTTATGTATTTTCAATTTTCTCTTCAAACATAGTACTTTGCAATTGTTTATGAAGAGTGAAAATGATCACAAAAACTAAGATATTGAGTATTTAAAATTTTAAAACCTATTAAAACGTAACGTTTTCATCAGTTTCGATTTAAGAAACATTTTATGATCGTTTTATATGAACGAGTGCTATACAAAAGCAGATCATTCTTCGAAAACGAATATTTCACTAAAATTAGTCGGATAATGATTCGCTTTCAACGCTTTTCGTGCATAATTCGAAACACGCGTTTGATGCAGCGAATTTGGTTCCGACAAAATTCGAGGCAATTGAAAAATGCTTCGTGTTTTGGAAATATTGTTTGATGCTGAATTTTGATAACATTGTTGCTGTCGCTTGTAATTATCGAAATCGCCGTCTCCACGGAAAAGCTGCTTTTGAGACAAGTAACGATGCGCTTCGCAAACGATACACCGTACGCGCGATGAGCTGTAACTGAAACTGTGGGTTAAATGAAGTTCTCTGTGCACGTTCTCTTTGATGTAAAATGGTATATTCACTCCGCCGTGATTGAATTGACGCGATCTTCGCCAAATGCTATGCGTTGGTAAACATATTTTCATCAATTCTTCGCAACATAATCGGTTTACCGCAGTGCGAAATTGCAATGCCTCCCAAAGTTTATCTCGTTTGCGTAAGAATAGCTTCACTTTCGCTTCGGTTATTTTTTCGCTGATCGCGAATCGAATCAAATCGTTTTTTAAATCGAGATCGTCTTCCTCCATGTCGTGACCGAGATACAAGGCGACAAAAAAATTGAAAGGTGTATACTGTCGCGGAGTGAAACAAGCACGTTTGAAGTAAGCGAGTGCCATCGCGATCAGATACTTGTCTGCCAGCATTGAGCATCGATCCCATTCGAAGAACTCTTTCACGGTTGTTTCGTCTGAGAATAGAAGTGAATATAGCAATTAGAGGAGAAACAGTTTTTGGACGATCAACTGTTAGAATGTGTTTCGCTTTTTTCAATTCTTTCTTTAGACTTTTGAATTGAGAAGAAAAGAGCAAAACTTTGGAAAAGTAATTGATGCCAAATGAAAGCGTAAATGTTCTGAATTAAAAGTTAAAATTTGAACAGAGGATTATAAAAGGCAAAGTCTAACAATGTAAACATATTGTTAAACAAACGCTTTATCAATTGATCAATTCAATTGTTAAAAAAGCAGTCAATAACAATTAAAATGTCGAAATTACAGTCATTTCGTGAATAATAGCAACAGTGGTGTTTCGCATTGTTTAGAGAAGCGTTTCGAAAAAGAAAAGAAACGTCGAGACAAATTAAGTGTTCGCAAACATTGCACTCAACTTTTGACAAAACAATCGTTCATCGGTCAAAAGTTTGACGCAATTTGTTCGGCGTCCGCAAATAAACCAAACTAACCGAGCAATCGTTTGAATGCATTCACATCTTTCACTGTGATGACGAAATCCTGATATTTGGTCGAATTCAACGACGCATCCATTTGCAGTTTGCAAGCTGTTCGATCGTTTCAATCGCCTTCTTTTTGCACACAAATTTCGCGAGAAGCGAATACGACGAATGAATTCAATTGAATGCAATCGTTTGCCGCTCTGAGCTCAAAGCTGCGATCGAATGCGACGCAAGCCACGCCTCGTTTATTACTCGCGCCGCCGTCGATCGCACCGTTCGGATTCACTTTCGGCAGCTACCTTTGATTAGTTTTTACCGTTTTTTAACATTTTTTCATTTTTCGAAATTTTTATTTCTTTAATCACACGAAAACTGTCAAACTGTCAAATTATCGTCTTTACAATGTTCTTTTTTCAGTGAGATCATCTCTATTTCGCAATCTTCGGAATTCTCAATTAAAACTTAATTGCTTTTACTGGCGCTGAGTAATAAGAAAAAGGCGACTCAAACTGACTTTTTTCATTTTATCAATTCAAATATCAATAAAAGTAAATCAATACATTTGAATAATTGTACAAGCTCCATAATTAATAGTGAGCATTAAAATGTTGCGACTTAAAGAATTTTTAATAACAAGATCTTTTAAATCTACACCTAAATAAATGCAAAATTGTAGAAAGCAAAATTCTTCAAACTACAGCAATTTGTAATGTTACGCCTCATTATTCAAATCAAAATTTTTGTCGGTGAAAATGCAATGATCCTTACTGTGAGCAGTGAAATTTATCGAAATTGTTCACAGAAGAACCATGATTCGCAAAGCTTTTCGCAAGTGGCTTTAATGGAGTCCAACAAACAGCGGTTCGCCACTTGATAAGTTTGCCAAGATTTTCTATGCTTATTTTGCGGGGGACCTTTAAGCTTGAAGTCCAAGCTTGTAAATGTGAAATAACTCTTGCTTATTCGATGACTTTTAACTTTGTAAAGAGGAGATTAACAATGATTCAATTGAAATGTGAGATGTTATTTAAAAGTTTTGAATAAGCGGCTTGATTTAAAAACTCTCACTTCTTTCTCTGCAACTCAAATAAGTAAATTCTACTTATAGGCACGCGATTTCTATCGAAATGAGAGCCTGATTCTGTTAACTTTTTTTGATAGTTTTCTTTGAGAAAGTTGTCAACATAATAATCTCGTAAATAAGTAAAGTCCCTAAATAGTTCTTTATTCATCTGTTTTGGGCTGAAACTCGTTAAAACAAAAAATCTTGGATTTTTTGTTGCTATTTAATCTTTGGTTCAGAATTTTAAATGCTTTCGTTTGACACCGACTTCAAATTTTGAGTCAGTGAAAAACCTCACTTAGGGCACACGATTTTTAAAAAATTTTTGAGATTTTTTTGTTAAAATATTATGGTATTTTGTGTTCAAAACAGTATTCAATGCATAAGTGACAAAATATGCAAAGTCCTGCACAAGTTCTAAAATGACCTATTTTGGGCTAGAACTGCTTCGCCCACGATGGATTTTTGGGTGCCATTGAGACTTTTATTCAGCACTTTCAGTTTCATTTTGAGTCTAGTTTCATCTATATCCACGCAGAGCCTAGAATGACAATCCTCTTTTCATTTTTTTATATTTCAAAATTTAAAAATTAAATAATGTTGCAATTAAAAAATTGAACAAAATTTAAGCAAGCTACTTTAATTTGTCAAATATGGCGATGGCATAATAAAAATTACATTTCATTTACAATTTAAGTAAACAAAGTTTTTTCTTACTGCTCAAATGTTTTTTGACTTAAAGTTGATTGTACGCAATAAAAATTAAAATTTTTGATTTAATTAATTTAAGCAAAATTTTTATGGAATCAAATAATTTGTATGCGAAAAAATCTTTTCCGTCCTCTACTTATGAACATTTTTTATTTGCCAAAAAAATTAAAAGTTTTAAAGTCATAATTTTTATCTGCTAACTTTTTCGCTGATTTCCCAACAGCTTTTTCTAGACGAATGCAGATCTTTTGTGTTACTTTTATGTTTCTTATAAGTAATGAGTTCCCTTGAACTAACTTTCAACCAAAAGCCAGCAAACGTAAATTGAACTAAAAATCTCAATAATCCACCTTTTAGAGTATATTGTACGATGGATGCCGATTGAAGAGAATCTGAAACTTTAATTGCTTCGTTTTCGATGATCTTCCTAAAATTTTATTTTATTTTATTTTCAAACACTTCTCCCAAAGATAATTGGCTTGATAGAATTTTTATTCGTCTTACTCGATTAATATATTAATTTCATATTCATTGGAATGAAATCGTCACATACGCTATTCTTATGCTCGAAATTTGCGTATCGATAGAAATTCGGATTACTCATGAAACATTGGGTCAAAAGTATTCTTTGTAAGTATTGTTAACTGGTGAATTGAATGTAAACGATTGATAAAATTTTTTGATAGCTGCAATTTATAAATGATTAAAAACATGTTTTAAAATTACAATTCTTTCGAAAAACTAGTTCACGAGAGGCAATAAAAAGACCGAAGCATTACAAATGTGGTCGCAGTGTGTTGAAATTTTGCGGTGCTAATAAGTATAAATTGAGAGGAATTTTTAAAATGCCTTTAACGAGGCTTTTTATAGTCCTCCTCATTTTTTCGGTTTCTGTGAGTACCGATCAAATACTCCAAACAGAAGAAATATCTCCTGATTTGTTGAAAGTGGCCTCAGATGTTTTGAAACTTCACGATGTTAGCGATGAAAATGAAGCGACTGATGAAGCACCTCTACTTGTGGACGAGATTCAACTCACGGAAGATTCAAATGAAGAGACGAGACAAAAGAGAAGTTTGCGCGACATGTTTGGTCATGAAATACCATCGCTTAATGTACCTAAGAGTCGATTTATGCACGGTTACATGCCTTTTGGAGTTGGAAATCGAGAAATCTTGAAAGTAGTTAAAGTAAGCGAATTATCTGTAAAGGTAAATCCCATTTCTATTCCACAAACTTGGCGGTATAGTCGCTTCAACAGTACTGATTATCTGTTGCTGCATCAAATGCATCATATTCATATCTGGAAACATGAAGTCGCCGCAGATAGATATTCTCTCGACTTTGACACCACAAACGCTGTATGCAAAGTGAACGAAGAGGGAGAGATTATTCATTCTATTTTCTACACACGGTTTGACGATTACGTCGAAACTCTTGAATTTACTTATGTGCTAAGGTCGCGACAAGGCGAGTACACACTGCGATCACGTGAGGTGTTCGCTAATGACTGCAGTTTTCCAAAAATTGTGAAATTAGAACAATCAAAAGCGCCTCTGAAATTGCATATTGTAGAATCACATCATCGTCAGGCGCTTTTTTTGCTCTATGAAGGTACTACAGATATTCCACAGATCCATTGCATCAAATGCGGTCACCAGTCTACAACTAAATTGGTTGAAATTAATGTTCAGAGAGCTAAGGATTTAGACGCTTTTTTTATCAATGGCAACGCAATTGTTGCAGTGGGTCACGGCAAGGGATGTGATATTTACGAATTCGACGACAGTTTCGAACAACCTATTTGGCTTCAATCGATGGCAATTCATGCATTAACAGATATTCAAACATTTCGACTTGGTTTTGATTATTTTCTCGGCTTCGCAACAAAAACTAACGCACAGCATTTATTTATATGGGAAGACGGCTTATTTCTAGAAAGTCAAATCTTCGACATTCCTCCAACAACTTATTGGCAAGCTTTGCATCTAACCACTTGTAGAGAAGATGTCATTCTGATTTTCCATCCGGTAGATGTAAATGCACCTCGCAGCGTTTTCACATGGAATGGAGTTTCACGTAAATTTGAGTTGGCTGTAACTGACTTGCGGAAGCATGTTGCTCGTCCATACGTTCCTCGTCTATTTTCTCAGATCACTTTCGCATACAATTCGGTTGCATACCTCCTCGAATTCGACACAAGAGGATTTGCTCATTTGATTGCTCTGCAAACAAATTTGATTTCAATAGGCGACCCTTTGTTCGCAATCTCTAATCGAATTACAATCTTGCTGAAAAGCATTCGCGATCGATTTGAATTTCAACAAAGCTTTATTGACAAAATTCGAAATGTATTGCGCTTTGCAGTTACGAAAAGTGGCAATAATCAAGTGAATACGACGCAAGTGTTTCATTCTGTAAAAAGTTTACAAAGCGCGACTGTTCAGAGAGTGACCAATCTAAAGGAAGCATTTTGGGATAAGTCGCCGTTAACTTTGGATGACTTAAAGCACAAAATAGAAGATTTGCGTCAAGAGATGCATAAATTAATTGATGCGAAGAATGTAATCAAAGAAAAATTAAATGATGTCGCGTTTCGAAATACGCCAACAACGATCACTGGTCGCGTTACATTCTTAGGACATGTCGAGAACAAACAACTTAACGCCAAATCTTTGCATGTTGAAAATGTTGCTGGTAACTCAATTTCTTCACTTTTGCATAATGTGTATAGATTAGGTGTGACAAAGGGACCTGTTCGAGGCAGGAAGCAAATGCTCAATGTAGTTGGAGTCCGAGGATCACTGGAAACTGATTTTGTAAATGAAATGCGACTTAAACTCGATGCAGTAGTCGCCAATCGTCCAACTCTAATCAATAGTACTCTTCATTTTAATTCTTTGAACATAGAGAAAAGTTTATTCATAAATGGTCATATTAATGGTATCAGATTGGAGCGCGATTTAATTTTTCTGAGAGGTGCAAATTATTTAACACGTTCGCCATGGATTTTCAGTCATCCGGTAACAATTGTTCAAAATCTAGAGTCAAGATTGATCAACGGAATTGATTTTGAGAATTTACCAAATCACTTGCTGACAGTGAACAAGTTCCAGCATGTGAAATCACCAATATTGTTTTCTGGCTCTGTATTCATTCGTAATGTGCGATTGAATGGCTCGATAAATGGTTTTCATCTTCCAGCGTTACTGTCCGACTTGGTGCGAATCGATCGGTCTTCGATAATTACTGGACAGAAGTATATTGCAAACGATATGATAGTTCGAAACAACATGGAAATAAGAGGAAAACTTGATGGACTCAGAATACCTCACGATCTTGTGACAGTGAATACTCGTCAAAAAATATTCGCAAAGAAATATTTTCGCGGAGATGTTACATTTAAAAATCCAGTTTCTGCTTATGGGCTCGTTGATGGCTTGCGATTTCCGCACGACATAGTAATGAAAAATGAAAAGCGACCTATAAAGTCAATGGTTGTATTCGCAAACGGAATTTCAGCTTTGAAAGATGTGAAAGTGAAAGGTCTTGTCGATGGGGTCGATTTATCTCAAATCGAAGCGAGCGCATTGAAAAAACAATCTGATCGCTTTAGAGGAACAATCGTTTTCAAAGGAAACGTTGTATTGACAGGCAATTTAAATGTGACTGGATTTGTAAATCATATAAAATTAAGAAATGTTTACAATGACGTTGTATTTAAAAACAGTCGTAGACCGATTCGTTTGACAGCACCAAAAATATTCAAAGGAGGCGAAATTTTTATACCGAAATTGCATTTAAATACACTGAACAACTATCCTTTGCGAAGTTTTGTGCCCACCAATCACGAAGTAAAAATACTGCCTCGAATTATTTTTACAGCGCCTGTCACTATACATAATATGATAATTAAAGATGGAATCATCGCCGGAATCAATATGTTAAGGTTGCTTCAGCATCGAATCAGTCTAACGCATCCAGGTTACATTGTTGACGGGATGCATTTCAATCTCTTACGTGCAAGTTCACTAATCGTCAGAGGAACAGTTAACGGTGTGCGACTTCGTGATGAATTAGTCCTAAAATCAAAGCCTCAAACGATAAAAGCGTTAAAAATATTCAATAGAAAAGTTAATTTTGATGCTGGACTTGTGGTCAATGGGCGCATCGTTACTCATCGATTTGTAAATGGACTGAATTTAACCGACTTGGCATTGAAGAGGATTACTTTGAGTGGAAACCAAATGTTTCCATTCGGAATAAATGTTGCAGAAAGTAGCTTCAATAAAGTAAACTTGAAACGAGGGGACACATTTAATGGCTTCGACTTGCTACAATTTGTAAGAAATGTTGTCCGCCGTAACGGAAATCAAGTGATTTTGGCACCGAAATCATTTAAGCACCTCTTAATTGACGGTAATGCGACTACCACGAATGGAATAAATAACATTTCGTTGCGATATTTGCAAGATAATGCAGTGAAGCTTCATGGTGATCAAGTTATTCTGGGAACAGAATTTTCACATTCACTTTCTGTCAGTCAAAATATTATTGTAAACGGCTTAGTGAATGGTTTCAATTTGCGACTGTTTGCTATAAACGCTATTCGCAAAACAGGACCCACAATCATAAAAGGGGTAAACACTTTCTTGCGTGGCTTTGAAGTTAGAGGTGACATCCATACTGCGTCTGTAAACGGAATTAATTTTGCTACGGCTGTTCTTTCAAAATCAAGAGACCAAATAGTGAGCGGTTCTATTAAATTTCGAGATCTCGAAATCAATGGCAACGTGTTCTTACGTGGAAAGTTGAATAAAATTAAGCTCGCACAGTTTAATCATCGCATTATGCGAACCGATCGACCAAATTTGATTTTCGGTAATTTAAAGTTTAAAAAGCCAGTGAAAATCTTAAACAATTTGCGTACCGACGGTCAATTAAATGGTCTTCATATGAATGAATTAGAACAAAAAATTGTGCACCGAAATGGACAGCAACGTATTGCAGGAACCGTTATATTAAAAGCAAAAAGCAGCTTTTTGTCTAATTTAAACGCTGAAAGCATCAACGACGTGAATTTAAAACAGTTTTTGAATGAGATTATTCTTGTACGAAACAATAACCATCAAGTAATACAGTCGCACAAACTTTTCCGAGCGCCAGTTCGCGTAAAAGGAGATGTTCGTCAAGAAAACGGAAATACGTTTGTTCGTGGATTCGTAAACGGTGTTAACTTAAACGCTCTTTCTGATTCAAGCGTTCGAACAGATCGTCCAATTGTGATCCACGGCGCACTTTCCTTCCAGGACAATGTTTTTATTAACTCACCCGAAGGAGTTGAAATTAATGGAAGGATCAACGGCATCGATATAAAACGCGATGTGGTTTTACTTCATAAAAATCCAGTCGGAACATCGGTGCAACCAATAAGAGGACGGTTTGTTTTCGAAAAAGCCACTGTCAGAAACAATATTGTCGTTGACGGTCTCGTTAATGGTTTTGATATTCGAAAGCTTGCTTCTGATACCTTGCTTAAATTTGGCGATCAAAACATAAGTGGTAAGAAGATTAATATCGGCGGATTTTCTGTTTTTGAACGAGGAGCATTTGTCCGCCGACTCAACGATATCAATGATTTACGAGATATTGCAACTGTAAACGAAAATCGCTTTATTCCTGGACATTGGACTTTTGCCGATCATTTAATTTTGAATAGAAACTTGCATGTTACGGGCTCGTTAGGCGCTGCTGACCTGAAAAAACTTTTTCAAGAATCGCTGCTCAAGAATGTACCTCAGGTGATTTCACATCCGATTGCATTTGAAACGGTAGTATTCAAAAGAGATGTTCACATTGGTGGTCCGATAAATGGTTTTCAAATAAGCGATTTTTCAAACAATTATCGAACGTTTTATTTTCAATTAAATGCAAGCAATCAAATGATGGATTCAGAAATGATCCAAAATTTGAATGTTGCCAACAACTTACTCGCGCTTCTTGAACACTCAATTCATCGAATAGACAGCTTTCGTCTTTTTCAAGAGCTGATTGGCGTTAGAGGAACTAGATTCGAAATTCACGGCAAAGAGCTTTTCGGTATCACTGAACTTAATCGTGAACACACTCTCTCTACAGTTCACTTGATTAGATACAATGAATACATGAATATATTCGAACGAAGAGGTGTCGAAAAAGGTGTTGTACATGCAATGCGAAAAATGTTTTACTTTGTTGACGATGAGTACATTATTCATCAATCGTCGCCGAACAATGGAAGTCAAACATTTTTAAGAAAAGGACGGAAAGTTATTGCAACTTTGGGGACTTTCATCGATGACATTCAATTTTTGAACTGCGAGGAGCGAAAAGAAGTGATGATCACAGCGTTGACTGGCGTTATTGGAGAAGTGCAAGTGTTTTTGCTGAAAAAAGTCGGACAAGAAGTAGTTTTCGCGAAATTAAGCACATTAATAGTTGGACCAAGTAAGTGACTTTCGATCGATTCCATCAAAGCAACTTATTTTCATTTTTATCAAGCCGCAAATAAGGTAACATTATTCTACATCGAAGGCGATTACTTTATCGCTGTGGCTCGCGGTTCTCACAACTTGTGCCCGAATTCGGACACTGGTAGTGTTTTATTCCAATGGGAAAATCGACAGGCTTTTAGACTGATTCAAAGATTTCCTCTGATCAGCGCTATCGACGTGACTTATTATTTATTTAATGGGCATCATTATCTAGCATTCGCTGATGTATCACCGATTGATGAGACACTGCAACGCCAAGGCATTTACGTGTACCGATTTAAACCTCACGAAATAAAATGTCCATTCACATTGTTTCAAAAACTGCCTTTTGACAACACAAAAGATGTAACTGCATTTTTGTTTGGTTCCGAAGCAAGACCAGAAATGTTTATTGCTGCAGTCAATAGTAGCACACTTCAATTGTGGAGGCAAGACGGACAATCAGGATTTCCAGAAACATGGGCCATGCAAATAGTGGATGGAAGATTTGTGGAACCGATACTGGTTGATAAGCGGCTATTCTTAGTGATCGGACAAATGAAAGCGTGTGCGGGTTCTTTTATTTACGAAGCTGTGATAAAAGGTTACTCACTTTCGCCTTTAATTTTGAAATCTTTATTTAATTATATTAATTAATTGCGTTTAACTTTAAAAAATAATCATGATTTTAATTTAAATTTTATTTATAATTTAATATATTTGATTAATTTATAAACTTTAACTTTTTTAAGAAACTACATTAATCAGATACTGAATAAAAATTTTAATTAAAAAATGAATTTCACCATATTTAAAACTCTTGCTAATTTTTTTTTTAATTATCAGTGTTCACTTGAAATTAAAAGTTGCAAAAATTGGAAAAGTTCAAAATTCATTTTCGATGCAATCTTAATTTAGTTTTTCAGGCAATGTATATTCATGAAAAGTTGCGACAAATCTACTGCTTCAACAGCGAACTTTAAACATGCAACTTCAAAGTTATCAAAATCTTCAGATAAAGGTAATTAATTATTTTGACAGTTTAAGGCAGAGAAAGATTATTTTAAGCATTTTACGCTTAGTAACAACTTTTTTATTCGCTTGTGAATTATTCTTTTCGACGCTGTGAGTTTGTTGGGAAACAAAACGAAATGGACGAGCTTTTTGCCTTCAACGATAAAGTTGTTCTCGTAACTGGTAAGCAATTCCCGCATTAACCGATTTGCTTAATGGACTACATTTACTTTTAGGATCTGGTCGAGGCGTTGGTGAGGCAACCGCAGTTCTCTTCGCTTCGAAAGGAGCTAACGTAGTTGTTACCGATCTTAATGAGGCAAACATAAACGAGGTGGCAGAAAAATGCAGAGCTGCGTCGCCCCACAAAAATAAAGTGAGCGTCACTTGATTCGCTTACTTGAAGCTTTGAAATTAAAAAATTGCAGGCATTAGCTGTCGTTTGTGATCTAAATGATGAGAAGCAGATTAAAATTTTATTTGACAAAACAATAGCGACTTTTGGCGGACTAAATGTGTTGGTGAATAACGCTGGTTGGTATACTGAAGTGAATGTTCTAGATGAGAATGTTTTGCAACTCGCTAATAAACATTACGCGGTTAATATACGTGCAATAATTCAACTTTGTCATCATTTTATGCCTTTTTTGATTAAAAGCAAAGGCGCGGTGGTCAACGTATCGTCAATACCAATTCCGGTAAGTTTCAAGTTGATTAAGTTTTGATGAAATTCTAGAAAAAATTTTTTCACAGTTCTATCCACATTATTACTTCAATGTAACTACAAGCAGAGCGGCTGCGGATATGTTGGCGAAAAATATGGCCGCTCAATTTGCTGCAAATGGTGTGCGCGTAAATACTGTGAAGTGAGAATAGATTTCTAAATCAAAACGAATCTAATTACATTGTCTAGCGTCGGTGGTGTGGACACGCCGTCGTTTAATGAAATGAAAAGCGCAGAAGAAAAAAGAAAAGTGCTTTGCGAATTCACTCCGCTTCGGAGATTAGGCAAGTCGGAAGAAATTGCAAAGGCAATACTCTTTCTGGCTTCAGACATGGCCGAGTACATCACTGGAGTGAATCTACCGGTGGATGGCGGAGCCCTGCTCCTTTAAGCACACTAATGGTTTTTACTGGCATTTTAAGTGGCCAAAGCTGAAAATATTAATTGTTTTCGTGTGATTAAAGAAATAGAAACATAAACATTAAAAAATTTAAAAAAAAAGATAAAAGAAACTTAAATTCTGAAATTTAAAAAACTTTCAAATACGAATCTGAACGGTGACATTTAGAGAAAGCGTGATGAAAAACATTTTTTGATGAACCAATCCTACATTTCGTAAAAACTGTAGCACAAATAAATTTGATTTAATTGGAAAGAATATAAACATTTTGAAACATGAATAAACGAAAATTTTTTCGTTTATTAGTTATTAATCTTATTAAGTTTGTCAATGATGACTCTTATAGATCTGAGTGAAAGTAACACGAACACTCACACAGATTTGCATAGAAGCCTTCTCATTGTTGGATGTTAAGTCTATAGAATGCCTATTAACAATGGGAAAATTTCATTGTGAATTTCGGTCGACGAAAGAAAATTGAAATCAAGTAGCTGAATATTATCACTACAATTCGTGAGTGAGATAAAAAAATTTTATTATTATTCTCCGATTATTTCAATCCGAATCCAGTATTCGGATCTCTTATCAAGTATTCATTATATGTTCAAATCAGTGCTTGCATGTATACAAAATGCATAATATTTTGTGATTCGTTTTAAAAACTTGAAACTACTTAAACTACTTTTAAAAATGTAACACGTGCTTTATTGTTAAGATTCAAATCTATTTTTATTGAGTTGTAATTCATAAACTCTATAAACAAATAGGCGTCAGTAGAAAGAAAAATTGGACACATATATGGCTTGTGAAAATAATTTTTGGCCAAAATCAGTACTTTCATTAAGTTTTTTAAATAAAACTTGCTTAATTTTGTCAAAATCGGCTGGAAACCTTTCAGATACTTTCTTTGTAAGTAATTAATTACTAATAAGTCTTACTATAATAATTTGCAGTGATTGCATTGCAATTGGAAGTACTGGTAGCGGGATGGTACACTGTCCCTATATCAGTCTCCTATCTTAAAACCATAATCATTTCATTTTCTTCCGAAGACTATGTTTTTTCAAAACTTATTTTACAAAAAGCTTTGACAAAATTTTATATTCAAGTAAATTTTTCATTATAGTTAAATGAATTTACAAAAGTGGTAAAGGTTTTTGCAACTGATCATTTTTGTTCCTGCCCATAGTTAAATGATTCTGCAAAAGTGTTAAATGGATGAAATTTGACTGTAATAGCAAATTGATTCTTTATCACTAACAAAAACGATTAAACTTAAGCTACAAAATTTTATGGCTTTGGATAAAAAAAAACACTTTAATCATATTTTTCTATAAATAATTCGTTTTTGGAAATTTAAATTTTTAAACAGTTTTTGAAATGCTATATAACTGTAGATACAGTTTTGATTATAAAAGTGTGCAACTTCTCTTTAATTTGTTTATTTATTCGGTGTCCTAAAAGCCACGTTATGATTACAAAATGACAAAAGACTACTACTTCGTTGGTGGCGTAGTTTAGAAAGATAGTGAAGAGTTTTGTGACTGCATTGTAGTTTTGGCGATGCAATCGCTAAACAATCTCATCAATTTGGCAGGATTTTTCTCCATTTTGCTTCCCTCGGCGTACGCAACGAACAGTCCCTACTTTTGAGAGCAAAAATCGTCGTAAAATCGAAGAAAAGTTTTTTTTTGCGATTTTCGTTTTCTAAAATTAACGCGATGCTTTCGCAAAAGTCGAACTCTTTTTTAGAAATTGACCCTCAAAATGAGGACAAATTGTTCGACACTCTTTTAGAAAAGGTTCGTTTCGCACGTTTTTGCAGAAATCGAAATGCTAAGCGATCGCTGGAATCGCTTTCATTTGCAGATTCGAAAAGGAGACTCGATCGGAAAATGTGCGCCCATAAATAAGCCGCAATTTGAATGTGGCTTTTGTTTGAAAACAAGAGACGATAAAAAACGCAAAGTGTTCGTCAACTTTTGCATTTCTGAAGAGGTATGCGTTTAATTTGGCTCTTGACTCGTATTTCAGTTGCTTTGTTTCTGACACCTTGTCTAAATTATATGATTGAGTCTGCAGCTGAGACAAGTAAAGATCACATCTTTCATTTTATTCTCTGCTGAACGCAGCGAATTACAGTTTTTTTAACAGCAGCATATTTATTATTAAGATTTCAGAGATGTTCTCCGCTACTAAAAAGCATCAACTACAAAGTTCAATAAGAGATTATTATTTGATTCCATTCATTTTAGACTCGTTTATCGAAATGCTGTACCAAATGTCACAGAAAACAATCGCATTTATAAGGAAATATGATGAAAATATTTGATACTCACAGTGACTGGAAAATCTTTTGATGACTCGAATGTTTTTTTGTCATATATTTTCTTTTTCTTTTGTGTGTGTTCTAGTCTGTAAATTAGTAGCTGCATCGAAGCTTTGAATTTATTTTCATATAACTTCCTACCCAAATTTATCATTTCTTTTTTCTGTGCGCTTGCAAGCATAATTTTAAGCATGGCAAAGAAGATGATTTTATGCATTTCGACGTATTTGCAATCGTACAAATGAATTTCGAAATATCAGACTTTAAATTCGTGCAAAAGATTTTTGTTTATAAATAGTTGCATAAAAATAAAAGATATAATCGTTATACAAATTTATTATTTATTTCAAAAATAAGAAAACACTACATTGATTTAATTTTTAGGTCGAGTACCCGAAACTCGATTTAACTGAAGACGAGCTCAGTTCATTACTTCAATCAGAAATGTTGTCTGCGTTCAAAATACCAATGTTGATTGAAGAATTGCGTCCAACTGTAGATAAAAGTGGAGACAGAAACTCACTCGTTTGCGATATTATTATTAATGAAGAATTTTACAATAAACGCGTTGTAAGCAGTGAATTGTATAAAACTTTGCTCGTTACAGTTACATTAGAAGCGATCGAAAGTAAGAACGCAAACGCAATTACTCTCGACAAAAACAAGTGGATTATACTTAAAAACAAAAAATATCAAAATGCTGTTAATAATTCATCATCGAAATCGTACGGCGAACGGCAACTTGTGACCGAATTGAATTCTTTGCCGTCGTCGAGCGCGAACTCCGCACCAGGCGTTGATCATCTCGATGAATGTATGAAGGAATTTGATATTGGTGATGAGCAGCAACAGGATATGAGGTATGTGAATATTATTCGCATTAAATTATTAGTGCAACTTTGTAGGTTAAATTTCGACTTTGTCGCGTTTTAGCTTTTACAAACAATCTGTAGCGCAGTTTAGAAACGATTGTTTTAACACAATATTCGTATTTACAATTTCCATCCATAAAATATTTATCTTTTTAAACAATTTCGTTGGAAACGGCGGTAGTTTACAACCGTCAAGCACAAAATGATCAACACGGTGACCATTAAAACCTTTCAGTGCCTCTGTTAGCACTTGCAAATTATCAATGTTCCTGCAAAACACAACAGTTTCGATCGTATCCGGATGTGGTTGTTTCGCGCGTGAGATCTCTTCTTTGAAGACAATTTCAACTTCGGTCACATTGCTACCGTTTTGTGAAACAGTCTCCTCTTCTACGAATTCAGTTTCCATACCCTTTACAATTTCGTAACAAGTACACGGGTGTATGTCCGCTGCGCGTGGACAACGAACGTTAAAATAGACGGTATCACTATGCATAACGCGACCATTTCTAGCCATGTTTTCTGGCGGTTGATGTTGTTGCCTTTGTTGACCGCTGCTCAATTCACGCGAACAAACCATTTCAAAAGTAGTTAAGATAGCAATCAAGAGCACCGTCTGAAACTGTATTCGCATAATTGCGGAGAGAGAGAGAGAGCAGAAGTTTTTTAACTTAACGACGAACAAGCACACATAAACACAAAGCAGTTTGTTTTCACACCACGATTTCGGCACAGCGTTATTATTATTAATGCACTTTTTTTTAAATTTCCTCTTTACGAAAATTAAGCCGTTAACAGGTTGAAATAACGAGCAAAACGGTTTCTTCGCTGCTTTCTCTTTCGCTTTCAATCTTCTCTCTGCAAAGTAAAATGTAAAAACGTTTCGAAAATTAGTTGTGTTGTCCTTCGCGCTGCTTGAAAAACCTTTTCACGATTGATTTCTTTCGCGAGTAACGCGAAAAATGTCGACTACAGCACTCGCATACACATTAAGCAACCAACGGCAGTTAATAATAGTCGAGGTAAATTTTTCACTTATGTGGTGGTCACAATCGTTGTTGATTATCGTTAATAATAAATAATGGCATTGTTTGAAAATGCAATTTAATCGCGTCGATTTTTACGTTCAAAACTCGGTAAATTCGAAGTTTTTTCTGATTAGATAAACAAATGAGAATTGTTTTTGAATCTCACATCTCACGAGATAAATAAATTCATTTCGTTTGGCACAATTCGAAACATCACTCTTCACTACTTCACCTCACCATCGAATAATTTTTCGCTCTTTTCACAAACTAACACATCATACATAAAACGCGAAGAAAAAGGTAGAAAAAAAACATTTTCTCTTGAAGACACATTTTAAACAGGTTCGAAAGTGTACATTCGAAACACTAAAATTCCTCTTTTTCTGCTGTTTGAGAGCGAAAAAAAAAATTCAACACATCTCAAAGAAATCCGAAAATGTCTTCTACTTCTTCTCTCACTGCTGTGTTTTGCCGAATTCGAGACCAGCAGCGAGCAACACAGCAATAAATCCACATCACGTTTGATGCGTGTGTTCGAGTTTGCTGCTTGTTGTTGTTATGGTTGTGGTTCGTATACAGTTTTGTTTTTCTTTTTCAAGAAATTATTTAAATATTTCTTTCGAGAAAAAAAAACAGTCTGAATTCGGAAAATGAAAAATACTTAGCAATGCAAATCGTATTCAGCTTCTCGCTGCCGCATTTCGAATGCGAATCTTCTATTTTCCCTCTCTCTTATTATATGCCCACCTTTTGTGTCTTTTCTCACTCGCTATAATCGTTTCTTCTCTCTCTCTCTCTCACTCTCTCTCCTTTTTTCCACTTATCACTCCTCTTTCTCTCGCTCGCTCATTCTCCCTCTTTTCTCTCATGCCTCTACTCACCTTCTTTGCCGCTAAAACGCTATTTATTGACAATAAACCTGCTCCGCGCACAAACTCATTTAAACCCCTACCACAATACCAGGTGTTTCTCTTAATTTTTCATTTTTCTTATTCTCGTTTCGCGTTTAGCTTTTAGCCTATTCCAACAGAGGTGAACAAACACATACAATTGGCGCTGAAGTGAAGCGCAAATCATTTTTAGTAGCGGTGATATATTTTTGCTAAGCAAGTTGAATAAGCTTATTTCTAGTTTAGCTTTACGAGCAATTACTATCGATGACAAAAATAAACTTGAAAAAATTGTCGATATTTTTAAATGTCCTCATAATGGCATTCATTCGAAAATGAAAAAATCACATTCCGATCATTATTCGAACATCTTTGTTATTTTATTATTATTTTCATATATTAACCGTATACCCGATATTAGCTGTAATCAATGGGTTATTCCTAGATTAATTTTTTCAAACTAATTGTTTCACGCAATCAAATTTTTATAAACACAAAAAGTTTCCTGTTTTTTATTCGGTTTTTGTTGTCTTTTCGCTCAAACGCCGACGATTTTTAATTTAATGACAGTTGTCATCAATTTAAAACGAATAGACAAATAGACGACAGCAGTGAATTGAGCACATTTTTTTGTTTCGAATGCATCGTATCTTCATTGTGATTTAAAATATTTTTCGCCATCAAAGCAAACACACACGTAACGAGACAAATATGTTGATCTCATCTGATTTTTCCCTTAAGAATAAACACTTAAGCAATATTTTTCAAGCACATCTCAACATAATCGCAAGAACTTTATTTTTTGCGCCCG
The DNA here is from genome assembly GCA_003675995.1 of Dinothrombium tinctorium. NCBI lineage: Eukaryota > Metazoa > Arthropoda > Arachnida > Trombidiformes > Trombidiidae > Dinothrombium > Dinothrombium tinctorium. The sequence goes on along the minus strand of NCKU01001002.1, from coordinate 6,802 downwards.
AAGTTTCTCGGTAAACTTTTTTCTCACTCTCCTAAACAACATTTATTAATCTCGAACATCACATAAATTTTCGCTGCACTTACATTATTTTCAGCGAATTTTTTTGTTACGCATTGCTTATCACTGTAATTTTAGGAAATAAATGTAGACGTTCTTTTCAATTTTTTAAAACATTTCGTTAGTTTTTCTAAAAAGTTCTTTTGTGTTATTATTGTATGCCTTTTATGATTATTACCGCTTCAGTCTACAGTCTCTTGTGTGTAATAGTAAAAAGCCGTCATTGTTTGGATTATCATTTTAAAAATAATAATTTTTTCTTCTATCTTCATGTTTTCTAAGCTTTGCAAATTGGTGAATTGACTTTTACTCGTGTCAAAGAACTTGACTCTCTCTCTCTCTCTCTCTTTCGCTTTCTCACTCTCTTTCTCTTTCTCAAGTTGCCTATTTTGACATTTGCTTTTTTCGATGAACTATGCGAGGCGTTTAAAAAGTTGCATATGTTACATGTTATTTTCAGACATTCTTGTGATAATCGTGTGTAATCGATCTTATTTTATATTGCCTTTTTTTACAGATTGAAAGTGGTGAAAAATAAACGCAAAGAAACGAGCTCAATAATCGATGAGAGAACACCGAAGTATAAGTTGAATTTTGATTTATCTGCACGCACCTTAACACTCACCGCTCATTTATTGAAACTTAAGTCAACGAAGGATTTACATTTGATGCTAAATGATGACAGAATATCACTTTTATCAAATGAGTACGAACTTGATCTATTCATTCCAATCAATGTGGTAGCGAACGAAGCTCGAGCGCAATTTAATAAAAGTAACCAACGATTCACATTAACTGTACCTGTTTCTGAATGTTAATTAAAAAAGTTATAAATGACAGCGAAAAATGCAATGAAATATAAGCACGGATGCATAAATAAAAAATGCAGAAATAAAAAGTCACGCTAAGAACCGGAAACGCTGGCAAATCATCTAACTTCATATTAATTTTCTTCATTTTCTGTCTTAAAATTAAAATTCACAGATTGTTTCAATTCAATTGAAAGTATTTTTTAAATATTTCGAAAATTGCATTTGTTCACAACAAAATTGCAATTAACTTTCGCAATAACAGCGTTTGAAATTCAGGTCGAAGTGCATAAAAATCGCTCCACGCGTTTGATTCAAATCACAATTTTCAGTGACTTATAACTGTGAAATTTAAATAATTAAAAGCCTCTTTTTAAACTTTGTGAATTGAAGTTATCGCTTGAAAACGATTTATTCGCTGGTATACGACCTCCTTGAATAATGATTTCACTTTCTCTTTGAAACAAACTCATTTTTAAGAGCTCGATTTTATGATTCACTTTTAAAAAGAGACTGTAAATGTCACATTTTCAAGCTTAGCTTTTGTGACATGAAAAAGCAGAAAGAAAGATATGTTAATTGAAAGAAATAAAAAAGATCGGAAAAGATTTTTATCTTTTTTGAAAAGCTCTTCTACATACTATGAACTGAAAAATTTCTAATCTTCGCGCGCAAATGGGAAACTTTTTCTTACTCGAGTTGTATTTATTCAATGAAAGCATGTTTTGCGGTTAGATTTTCTTCGCATTTTTCTTATCGATTAAAAATTATAATTTCATGCTTTTTCCTCTCCGATATTAGAGCTTTTTGAATAAAAACTTTTTAAGTGTTCTGAATATGTATGTAATATTACAAAATAAAAATACTCGTAAAATGTTTTTTCAAACCATTTTGAACAATTTTGAAGAATGAATGCTTTTAAATAGATCTTTCATTTTCGATGAGAACTCTATCGGGTAACATGAAATCGTAAACTAGTAGGTTAAATAAAGCAAATGAACTTATGTTTCAATGATTTTGATATTTGTTTTGTTGTAAATCGTTTACTCTTTCTCTTGACTACTTCAGAATCAAAATAAATAATCTTAAAGTGTTGATAAGATCTTTTCCGTGTCTAGTCTACTTTTGTTTGTCTGTTTTTGCAAACAGAATACCGATGATTGAATTCTTAGATATAAAAAGTGTTTCTAATGAAGTTGATTGAAATGTTTGAATCTCTTAAGATACTCATAGCTTTTAAACAGTTTAAAATCTATACCGTTCACTGTAAAAACTGTCCTACTTTAAAAGCCATTTATTAAATGAATCTTTGATTAATTTTTACCAAATTTTAAGTTTATTTATTAGACTTGTTGGAAATAAATTTTCAAGAATATTGTGAGATAATGTTGAGAGAAATTTTTTTAAAAAATATAGAAAAGTAAGGTTTAGAAATTTGATTCTTTGAAAACAAAGTTTAATGTTTAAAAAATCTATTTCAATACATTTTAAGTGCTGAACTTAGGGAACAACAAAAATTTTGCAAACTAAAAAGTTATAACGAGATAATAGAAATCTTTTTTTAACTCGAGTTTGACACTCAAAAATGAACTGAGATGTGTTTTAAATTTGGCTGAAAATCCATTATACTAAAAGAAACTTGCTTGATTCACTTTAGACACTTAAAAGATATTTGAAATCCATAAAATTATTAAAAAACAACTTGCAGTCCGCTTTCAATCGATTCGTAAAAAATAAAAATGATTTTGTTTTTAACTTTTTAACTTTAATCATTAAAGATAATTTCGCAAATTATATTGCTAAAGCAAAGTAATTTTTTATTTTATTTTATTTTTGATTAATTTGATTGAATTTGATTAGTTGATATAATTTTTGATAAAAAATATTAGAATTAAAAAATAAACTTGAAAATTCTCTTAAATTTTTAAATGTAGATGCTTTCGAATTTTATGCTCAATTTAAAGATTTTTCAAATAATTTTTTTTTTTAATATTTGATGAACTTAATAGCTAATTGCATAAACAGTTTTATATGGTATTTATAAAGACAAGATTTGAAGCTTGAAACAGATTTAAAAGAAAGAACTTTATAAAGGCCACGACAGGTATGCATGGTATGGTAATGTAAACAGAATACCATTTTTTACCATTATCACTTGTAGAAATAGTATGGGTGGTAACAACACTAGTTGATAGTAATAGGAAATGGTTAGTCAGTCATAATAGTGAGAATGAATGACGTGTGAATGATTGGTAATGGTATGTGCATTTTTTAAAATTTTATGTTAATGGTAATTGGATGGAAATGAACCAATGTAGTCACGGTTTGTAGTGGTAACTTAAGCCTGTTATAATGCACATCTCTAGCGGACTCTGTATTACAATTTATAAAACATGTAAGTTTTTTTTGCAGGTATACTTTCAGAAATATGAAAATAAAATGACAAAATTTTCATTAATTTTTCTCGCCTACCGAAATAATATTTAATCCTAAACTAAACTCTGATCTTGTCACCTAATGTTGTTTTCCATATTCTCTTTGAGTATCCCTTCAACACTAATTTTTAATTTAAAAACTTGGATAATCAACATTATTTTTCCGATTCTGTATAAATATTCAATTAATTTCGAGGCTTTGTTTCTACCAACGTAAATTGTTAAATCTTTATTTTATCTCAAGGAAAAAACATAAAAATGTGAACCTCGCTCACAATATACTTACGCATTGCATTTTTGGAGCCAATTAATGTTTTTATTATAAAGCAAACGACCTCGTTTTAGGGTCTTTTTTGTAAATATGTTTAATCAAAATACTAATCGTCGAATATCAAACATCAAAACGTTTTCTGATATTCAATTTATTCAACAACAAAAAGAAACTCATTAGAGATTTCCACGCGAATGTCGGCCGTGAAAATCAAAAATATTCAATTTTTGCCATGAAGAAGTATAAAAACTAATTCTTAGCTGTAAATTTTTTAAGTTGAATAAACTTTAATTTAGAGCTTAAAGCGGGTCAAAGTTTGAAGTCCAAACCCGCCGTAATGTGCAAAAATGCATCAAGAATCAACAAAGCGAGAATGGAAGATATTTAAATGTTAAAATATTTAAAAAACTAATACAAATCAAAATTGGAACGAATAATAAGAAATACATTAAGTTTATCTGGATTTAGCGATAGCCTACGATCGGTATGTGTTAGGTCAAACTCTGATCTTCAGAATAACTCAACTTCAGCCAGCTACTGGTACTTGTTGCAGAGATAGAAAGAAGAAAAGCGGCCTCTTCCGACAATCGGGGGTATTGCGACTGTTGTCTAGCCAGAAACTAAGAAAACCAAGATGTCACTTTTCAGCCTGTCCTTTAATTGCTTTACAAGGCTTTATTGCTGAAAAGATAACAATCAAGTGTATTTTCAGCAGCGGGATAAACGCAAGGTTAAATGCAATTGCCCGCAACTTTAAAACAATCTGCATCCGCCCGTAAGTAGCGAGTTGCGGGTGGATGCAAGTAAAAAGCGGGTTCCCGCTGCCAGTTTCAAGCTCTATTTGAATGTATGCATCTCGGAACAGATCAAAGAGATAAATTTAACAAAAAAACTTAATAAAAAAATCCTTGACAACGGTTTAGCTCTCTTAATGCAAATACGAATAGGTATTCGTGCTTTGAGTGCATTAAAATTAAATGTGTGTCAATGAGCAGAGAATTTCTACGAAATATTTGATTGTTGATCTCCAACTGTGCCAATTTTAGAGAATTCATTGAAATATTAATCGGGTGCTTTTCTCACTGCTTTTCGTACAAATTTTTCTCGATTATGAAATATGGCTATCAAGCGAATAATGATTGGTTATTTTATTCATTGACAAATGAAAATTAAATTATCCATTAAATGTGAGAGTGAAAATTTTTCTCATAAGTTATTCCTTTTATTTGTAGTTATGAGTTTTTTGAATTTAATATTCTTTTTTAGAGAATACTTCGCGAGTTTTTTTATTCATATTCCGAATCAGGATTTACACAACTTGCGTCCCGTAAAAACCTAGAATTTATTAAATTAATTTATTGTAGTGCACTTCGAAATATAAATCATATCTTTTAATGTATTCATGTTAAAGCAAGCCTATTTATCAATACTTGAATCTTTTTTGTAATAAAGCTTGATAAAATACTTTTTAATTCAAGTAAAATGAAAACTATCGCTTAACTCGCTTTGGCCGACTTCATTGAAAAACTTGAGTTGATGATAGAAATTAGTACTTGAAATATATTCAACATATTAAAATTACAAAAAACATTTATATAGTATAGTTCAAAGCTTATAAATTGAGGCCTTGTTCAAAATAAAATCGTATAAAGATGATAATAGTGAGAAATAGACCACACAATTATTTGTGCTGATGTTAAATGAAGGTAACGAGAACCTTTAAATAATTGACTTGTTACATGAGAACAGAAGTAAATTTTAAACTAAAGTCAATATATATTATCACAATACTATAGTTTTATGAAATTTGAAGTCTTCACGAATTAAGATAATCAATCAAATGGTGTCGATTATAAAAAAAAGTGATACAAAATAGTCTAACGTATTTTTCAATTTGCAAGTTTTTTGAAAAAATAATTGTTTATAAATTATACATTTCTGTGTAAAATATTCACAAACGCAACTTTTAGTATTAAATATGTAAAGTAGATAGTGTTTAAAAACCTTTAAGTAAAATTTTGTCTCAATGAAAATATCAAAGCTGAATTTTAAAAACAGCCGCCAAAGAAACTTTTTAGGCCGATTTTTGTCAGTTTAATTATAAAATTTAAAAATAAATAAAATTTTTTATAAATAGAAAAAATTTGCTGATAACAAATCTGCAAAAAATATTCTTCTAGATGGTAAGTAGAACCTTCTAGAATTTTTTGAAAATTTATAACTTGGGCTAATAACTTTCTTTTATCCTTATCTATTTTCAAAATCATTTTGTATTTTGTACAAATTATTTAGGCAAATTTTTTAAAACACTAACGAACTTAAATATCCTTCGAGAAAAGCACGAAAAAAATTACCGAAAAATCGATAAATTCTCAAAAAATCTCTTAAAAATTCAAATATCTCTACTTCCAATTTTTTTCTTTTAAAAAATCTAGCATGCTGATCTTAATCTAAAAATCGAATAAAAATAGGGAATCTATGTTTTCGTATTCCATCCAAAATTTTTTGAAAATTCGGAAAGTTCCTATTTTCCGACAACAGTTGAAAAAATTCTAAAAATATTATTTTCAGATTTATCATTTTAAACGATATTATTATTAAAAATTAAAAAAATCTCTCATAGTAACTCCACAATCTAATTTTAATTATTTCAAATTTCGGGATTTTTAGATGACCCCTGATTCAGTAAATGAAAATTTGATTTTTTTTATTAATTTAAAGCAACATGTCCTTAGTATATGTGAATTTTTTCATGTACTTATAAGTTGCCTAAGTCGTTCAGAAAATTCGAATATAACCCGCATAATCGAAAAATTCAAAAATTCAAAAAATTAATTTTTACGTTTAAAATTAATAAACTGTGTTCGAAATTGCAGATTTTAAGTAATTAGGATGCCGATTATATCAAAGTGTTTGGTTTTTGGGTGGGAAGTTAAGGGTATTTTGGCTGGGTAGTTTAAGTTATTTTTAGTTGGGTAGGTAAAAATTTATTAAAATATATTCAAATTTCGGCAAAAAAACGTTTGTTTATATTAAATTTTGCTAGGCAATGCAACGCATTCGCTTATAAACAGAACATAATGTATAGCAATCACTTTCAAAAATTCATTTTTTAAAAATAAAATCGAAAAATTAAGAGTTTGATTTAAAAATTGCAGTTTTTAAGTAATCAAGACGCAGAAGTTAGGGGAGTGTTTGGTACATCTTGTTGTTTATAGTAGATGCCATGC
>NCKU01001001.1:0-30282 GCA_003675995.1 Dinothrombium tinctorium | reverse complement strand
AAGAATAAACACTCGTTAACAATACCTCGCGTGAAAATAATGAACGTAATTCAATAATCATTTCGGTGAGAACAACAAGTTGATTCCCTAACCTCGTTACATTTTGTCTTTTTTCCGATTCGTTTTACATCGACTTGGTCGCCAAATTTTTTCAAAGCTAATTATTTCTTTCAGTCTGCTTTCTGATGCTTACGGCCGCTCCAATTTTCTAGATACTGTCTAATTTTTTTCCTCTTAAGCTTTGTTAAATTAAAAAAAATTTTATTGATAGTTGATTTGAATGCCTATCATCGCTCCACTTTAATATATTAATTTTCTCAAACTTTTCTTTATTTAAAATAGACAAGAGGATCAAGAAATATTTGCTTTATGAGCAACTACGCAATTCGCTATTCTGGTGCCCTACTTTATATAGCAAACGTAGTACAATTCACGAATAGTTAAAATTAGGATAAACCGCAAATCTCGCTACAAATATTTTAATCTGCGAGAGTATTTATACAAAGAAAGGCAACGCAAAAATTTCATTTCAAACTTTTTCATTTTCCAGCGACGAATTTTATTCGAAAGAAGGTGAAAAAGTTTTCTCCATAATTTGATTTAACTTTCATTTACGCGTAATTTTTTTTATTTGTTAGAATTCAATCTTAGAAAAGATGTCAAAATCAATAATTTTACTCTTATTCATTGCAATAATCGCTTCTTCAACAATCTACTCGCTCCCGATGGTCGAAAGCAAAGATGAAAGCGATTTGTCCGTCGCGGATAAACAGCCTGACATTACGTGTCCGTATCTCAAGCGCAACCCAGAGGTGATTATCGACGGAAATTTAGACACAAACATCGCTGCTTCTCCGAGAACCAAACGATCCCCCTTGGTGATTAGAGTGGCGAAAAAAGTGTTAAAAGCTTTGAAAAAAATCGGCTGAAACTGAGGTTTGAATCGCGTGATGAATTTGATTTGTTTCTCAAACAAGCGATTTATTCAATTTCATTCAACATTTAAAACACTTGATTTTTTTTACATTCATTTTGAAAGCGAGGATTAAAGCGAATAGTTGATTTGTTTTTCGTAGACTAATTCATTGTTAACAAACAATTTCTACAATATTAATAATATTTTAAAATTAAAAATATTTTAAAACGTTCAATGCTTGTAGCCACAGTAATGCGAATAAAATTTAATAAAAATTACCAAAGGATGACATTATTCGGATCATCAACAACTTCTCCTCCGCGTTTACCGCTGAAAAATATGAATAAAAAATAAATTAAAATTTGTTTTTCTCCGTGATATTGAAATAAAATCTGAGCAAACATTATACCTTTGTAAGTTAAAGGAAATTAATTTTTTTATCTCTACATTTATGTTTATCTACCTATATACCTATCTCTATAGATACGATCGTATTACATTCCATTTTCGACATTTAAAATGCGATTAAATGTTAAATCGCAAAAGATTTATGAATTTTACTGTATTTCAAAACTTACAAAAACGGCGATCGAAAATTTTGAAACTTGTTGCCTTCGCTTTTAGCATTCAAATATTTAATCAAATCTTGAAACGAATCGTAATCGGAAACCACTGAGACTGGACCCAAGCGTTTGTTTCTGTAAAAATATCAATAACAGTCAGTTATAATTTTGCAAATTAAGCAGAACTTAAGAAATTTAAAAAATTAAATAATTAAAATATTGTACAATCTGCAAAGAAGGCTTTTTCCGCATTCGACTGTATTCTTGTCGTCCACGGCGAACACGACATTCACAAACAAAACAACAGAGAAAATGCATTGAAGAAGCATAATTATTGATGTTTGTTTTGAAGAATTTGTTTTTTTCAAAATTCAAGTTATAGTAAAATTAGGTAATCACTTTCTCTACGCTGTTTAAGCGAGTGAAATGCTTTGTGAAAAGAGTGAGACGAAGAATATAAAATGAAAAACGCGTTTAACGAAGGGCGAAAACTAAATAATTTAGGAGAAGAAAGCGTAAAAAGTTTTATTCTTCGAAGAAAAATGAAGCTCGAAAATAATTTGGCCATCCATTGGTAAAAACAGCGAATGAGCGAACAATGTTTGCGCCGTGATTCGCGAACAATTTTGTACAGTGGGATCTTGGCTCTGTGCGCACATACGCACAACCGTGAATAAGTTTTAACTTACTCGCTAAAAATGCGCAAATTTCACTTGTTTAAAATACAAATTAAATACTTTGCATATTACACTCGCAATGTTCGAGATTTCATTTGCATTTTTGTGCAAAGAGAAGAACGAGCGAAAATCGTTTGCACAAGCTGTTTGTAGAATTCAACTACAAAACATCGAATATTAGAGATGCTTAAAAAGTTTTGTGTTTGCATTTCAAGACAATTGAAAGTGTAATGAAGTAAATGCGATCAAAGAGCTGCGATCAAATTTTATTTTAATCAAATTTTACTTCACTCATTTGATTTGGTCTTAAACTTTGAAGTGATCGCGCTTATTATGCTCGAAACGTTATCAAGCTAATTAGCTATGGTTTTGTTCACACTCTATATTGTATTTTCCTTTAAAACACATTTTCACTTCGATTGATTTCTTTCATCTTTTTGTAAATAAATTTTAATCACGTTTTATTGTAATAAATCGATTTTTTCTTCTTTTACACACGAATTAATTATAATTAAATGCTATTTATCTTAATTGAATTTTATTTTACATCACTCGCTGCATTTTTTATTTATTTTATAATAACACTTGAGTAATGTTGCTTCACTTCGACTTGAAATTAATTAAAATTACTACTTAAGCCAGAGAAAAAGGTCGCTTTCAATTAAAAATGTTCAATTATTTCGAAAAGTTAACTTGTGAAATTTTCAAAGTTTGCTTTTATCTCGAATGAAAATCATCATTTCAAAGCGTTTTTGTTCGTTGAAGGTAGATTTACTTTTTCGGCGAAACAACGTTCGGCTTTTTTGCATCACTCGCGACCGATTCTAAACGATCAATAAACTTATCCATGGAATCAGTTTCGCGTATTTGCTTTGAAATAATGGCCACATTGTTCGTTATTTCTTTATTTTCAAGTAAATTATCAATGGTACTGAGCAATTCACGTTCTTCAACCGTGAACGGATTTAATTTGATCGCGATATTCATTTCAGCCGCTCGTTGAGCGTTGTCGTGTTGATCGACAAACACCGGCAAAAGGATCAAAGGTTTACCAAAGTAAAGTGTTTCGATAAAAGTATTACTTCCGCCATGGCAAATTACCAAATCGACTTGGGGTAAGATACTCAGTTGCGGCAAATCGTTATCGCCCCACATATTTTCGGCTAACTCGATCGCGTCGTGGAATTTTCCCGTCGAAACGATGAAGCTGTGCTTTGATTTCGCTAAAATCGAAATCAATCTCTGCATTAATTCGATTACCATCGAGCTTATCGTGCCGACAGAGAAATAAACCATTTTGGCATTTCTTCTTTTTACTTTTTCTGGAATTTCAAAGCAGCCTTTCGACGTTCGCAGCGCGTGATCTAAGCACATCCAAGTGTCATCAACAGGACACAGTTTGAGGTAATCTTTTGCCAAAGCTAGTGGATAAATCAACGCATTTAAGTGTGTAGAAGTGTATGTAAAATAATATTTTTTCAATGAAGGCGCTCCCATCGACTCCAGCCATTGATTGTATCGCTTCCACAATTTTTTCAAGCGCTCAGTTTCCCACAGCTTGAATGATAAGAATAAAATTTTGTTCGATTAATTGAAACAGATAAATTGTATACCTTTCGACATTTATCCCAGTCTTTTGTGTCGTTTAGAGGTAAGCCAAATGTCGCCGGAGGTAAATTATCGTGCAATATGTGCAGCGGATTTATGGAGAACATAACGACTAGAGGTACGTTCGCCAACGCTAATGCGGGAATCGCGTAGCAATCATTTTGAATTATAATATCAGGCTTGATCTCGCTTATAATTTGTCGCATTCTACGCTCACTGTATTTAACAGCTTGAAAATGATTTTCGAACGCTTGATGCAGAAATTCTATTTGAGTTTTTGGTTCTTGTATATGCTTAAAGTCGAATGTAGCTGCAATATAATGCTCTAGCTCTGACGTTTCGCTCGAATAATCGCGTTCTTCGTAGATCATCTCTTCGAAATCGAACTCGCGAGTGACTCCTTCGAATGATTTTTCGACCACAAACACAACTCTGTGTCCTCTTCTTCGCAGTTTTTCTCCGACACCGATCGAAGGAAAGTAAGTTTCTTTCACGTTTAATGGCACGAAAAGAATCGTAAGTGTTTTATTCGACATCACTGAATTCAAAGCTCGATTAATAGCGGAAAAAATTGTGTTTATTTACCTTTATTTTTTTAAACGAACAACGCGAAATAAATGCTGCACATTGACTATAATACGGATAAACTCGAGAAGAAAAAAATAATTTTACTTCGCAATGTTATCGTATTTAAACTTATCTAAAAGCAAAACTATTCGTACTAGCAAGCGATTTGTGTTCTTACACAGACTTCAAATATAATTGAAATATAAATTGCGTTAAATCATGTTTAAAGAAACTTGTGATATTGCGATGAATATCCTTGAATGCAATAACTTAAATTTAGATAAATTTTATTGCGAGATTCGATTGAAGAAAATAAAAGTCGCAAAATAAATTAAGGATTTACGCTGAAATGAAAACCACTATTGATCATTTTTTATTTGGCATTTAGAATATTTTAAGCTCAAGCTGAGCGGCTTTAAAGGATACCAAAAATTTCTCGTTTTAAAGTTTAAGCTGATCATAATTTTAAATTTTGACCGTCGCAAAGCCATCCCATATCATTCAAGTGATAATCAAACTGAATTAAAATTTAAAATTTATTTTCGAGTTCTATTTTGCAATACATCTTTTTTGGAAATCGAGACGACAACAAGCAATTAAAGTTTTTTTTATTATGTAGAAAGTTTGATTTATGACTTCAATTATGTTTGTATTTCTCAATGAATTGAGAAAAAATGCTTTAAAAAATTATTTTCATAACTGATGCGTATAAGCAAACAATATTTGGCCAAACATAATTTTTGTGAATTAATTATTTGCTTGAATTACGTTTAATTAATTCTTTTTTACAACATATTCAATTTTTTTTCAAACACTACTTATAATAAACTTATAATTTCTGTTTTTGTCATTTCATTACTAAAATTTCATTTCGTTTCATTTATGGTGACACTGAATTTGTTTATTTCCTGCATATAATTTAATTTTTATATGAAGAGAGATCTAATTTGTAAGAAATTATCTGCATGAGTATATGTTTACACCAATGTATCTAAAAAATAAAATTTTTTTATTTATTTTCAAATCGATAAATATAAAGTGAATGTATTAATGATCTAAGATAGGTATAAAATTTTAAATTTATTTAAAGTTATTTTTTTAATAACAAATTTTCAATCGGAAAACAATCAAGAACTTTCAATGTCATTGTTTTTGCATTTGAAAACGAAAGTAATCGAAGCTAATTTACATAATTCACGTTTATTTTCAAAGTAAAAGTTAATATTATATAAGAAATGAAGTAAATTTAGTGTTTTTAACATATTTGGATCAAGGCGTCGATTTGTGTTAAAATTGTAGGTGAGAATTTTAAGAGCGAAATGTTGTAAGAAAAGAGGAAGTTTGAGTTTTTTCTTTTCATCTGCTTGTTTTTTTCTTTAAACTCCAATAATTATCATTGATACTTGATAACCTAATATTAATATTTTCCGTAGTACAATGTAAAACACATTTTAGAACTTAATTTTTAATTATTTTTTTTCCAATTTTTCATGTTCTTGCTTTTCAATTTTAATTGTTTTCACATTCAACGAAAACTTATTTTCAAACTTCAAACTAAATTATAGATTACACAAAGTTTTTTTTTTGTAAACAAAAGAAAGCGACAACAATGAAGAAAATTTTAATTAATTCTTGTTACGTACATTTCTTTCTCAGATGGTGTCACATATTGTTCGTGTGAAAATTTTTGAATCCATTCCAAGATTAATGGCAAGAATCTTCTTTCTGTTTTAGTGTAAGACACAAGAAGTTTTTATTGAACAAAAAAGAGAGAAAAGTTCTCGTTCTTTACTTCCAGACAATCGAGAAAAATGAAAACAGACATCAACAAATATATAGGCGAACATTCGTTCGCTCGCCAGAATCCAGACAAATGTTCTAACCTTGGCCTCTTCGCCGCAATCCTTTCAGATCATTGCCTCAAGCGAACTGAACGCTTCGCTTGATTTCTACCTGATCGTAAATGCGTGCTTTTCACTTTTTAAAAAATTATTGAAAAAAATTCCCTTCTCACTTGTGTTAAATTGGCTTTTTAATTGCCCATATTATCGGTATTACAAAACCAGACCAAAATGAGCAAAAATTGTAATGAAAAAAATCCCGGTCCGTTTGCTTATCTGCCTCACGGTGCCGATTCGCGACAGTGACCCTAAAACAAATTGCGCTATCTAAATGTTTGAATTCAAAATCGACGCCTGTGTCAGCCTTGTAATATGTAATTTCGCTCGTGTTCGAAAACGTATATATAAGCAAAGTTCTCGAATTGTCAGCCATTCAATTCACTCGACTCTTGCTTATAAGTTGAGAAAGTGAAAACAGCTTCATCTAACTTTTCTATATATCAAAAATGGTATTGATTTACTAAGTTGTTTGTTTAGATTTTTTCATTTTTTATTTATTTATTTATTTTAGTACTCATTAAAAAGTGTTTTGGTTCTCTTGTGCCTCATCTTCGCCTACGCATATGCCGGCGGTAAAAAAGGTGAACAAAATTGAGAATTTTAAAAATGTAAACATTAAGATGAAAATTGAAATCAGGTGGTTATGGTGGTTACGGCGGATACGGCGGATACGGTGGATATGGAGGTTATGGTGGCGGATACGGAGGTTACGGCGGTGGATACGGCGGTTACGGAGGTGGATATGGAGGTTACGGTGGTGGCTATGGAGGCTATGGAGGCGGTTATGGAGGCGGCTATGGCGGTTACGGCGGTGGTTACGGTGGTTATGGTGGCTACGGAGGTTATGCTAAATAAACATTAACCTTTTATGAAATATGTGCTAAAATAATTATTTTAATAGGTTACTAAGATTAAATAACAAAAGTGATCGCGATTTAAATTTTTTTAATTTGAATCAAAAAAATATTTATTTGCTAATATGCAGCTGGAGAAAATTATTGGGAAATGATAATAACTAATAACTATTAATTTGTTTTCTCAATATAACTTGATTGTAAAATAAATACTTTGATAATAAACTTACAAACTCTCAAAATGATTTTCCTATTCGCATTTTAGCACGCTCTCGATCTCGATTCGAGAAAATATTATTTCACATATATTAAATGAAAGACAAAAATCTAGAGGCGTAATTAATTTACTTTAAAGTTTTTTTGGCCAGAATAATGATATTAAAAAAATAGCTCAAAGCGAAGGAAGAATAATCACGAACTGGGAAGTGTGAATGTATACGACGAATATTTTTTTTCTTTAACTGTAATTAAATTCTCAACACAAAAATATTATCCGTGTACTAATAAATTTCAAACTTTTACTTTTCTAAAGAGGTGTAAACTTTCTAAAAAGTAACGACAAATAAGTTATTTTGTCTGAGAGAATGAAAAAGATATTAAGACTGAAAGTATGAATTAAGTTATTATTGATTTCACAGCAAACTTAATTTTCAAAGAATATTACTATTTACTAAAAAGAATTTTAGAAACCACACAAATTAATGAAAAAAATAATTCAGGGTAGATGAGAAAACAAAAACAAAAACAAAAACGAGGTGATAGCCCAAAGGTATTTATGAAATTACGACCACGTTTAAGTTATTGTCACTTTTTCTCAAATCGATGCTTATTGTATTAAAAAATATTAAAAAAATTTTAATTACACACTTTAACTTTCTTTAAATTTTTTTTTGCGCAATAAAGAAAAATTAAAATATGCAAATCACATTTTCGTGGGAAACAGTTTGAAAAGTAACAATTTTCACTTTTAATCTTATTTTTTCTAAATGCAATTTGAAACGAAAAATTTAAATTCGTGCATTTTTTTAAAGGAAGCAAAAAACTTTTTTTCTCTCGAAAACAAATTCTCGATAATCTTAATTTTGTTTCAGCTTTTTTTCTTTTTACAATAGCAAAAATTTTTCAAACACTTTTTTTCTCATCTCGATAATTTCATTATTCTTTTTTAAATAAACCAAACTCATTTACAAAATGTAATTACGCATGATTATGAATTAAAAACAATTGAAAAGAATGAATAAAAGCAAAAAGACAATCGATTTTTTGTTTACGTTTAAATGAACAAAAAAAGGTAAATTTGAGTTTATTTTATAAAAGAGAAGACAAAGAAAATTTAACTTCGTTTAAATTGTCGAATTCAAAACTTTTTTTTCGTCTTCTTTCTTCCAAATGAACATATTTTGCATGCCACCTTTCCTCGTTAAAATAGAATTCTGTTTCGAAAAATAATTTCACTTTTATTCGTAAAATAGATCAAAAAAAGTCATTTTTAAATTACGTTTGTTTGTTGTTTTGTACTCATTTATTATTTCAAATATTTTTTTAACTGTTGGACAAATAAAGTAAAGATTGTTATTTAAAAAGCTGTTTTTTGCGCTTGAAAAATATTAAAATTAATGGTGAGAATTTTTTTTTTCTACTTCTCGCTAAACTAACTCACACACTCCTCTTCATTTTCCTTTTTTGCTCGCTTAGTACTTTAGCCTCATTCATAATAGACACGATTCTATTAAAAATTTTCACCTATCCAAAACAAAAAACTTTTCGCATATTTGCGCGGCTTCAAATTGCATTGTTGTCATTTTCGTTCTCATTACGCTAAGCGAGATGTGATTATATAATATAAAGCGTTTTTGTTGAGTTAAAACAATTGAATTTAAATAAAAGAGCAGTGAAAAGTGAAAAAAAATATAATTCAAAGAGAAAACAGAGAAGAGAGAGAAGAGAGAAAGGAAATATAACGAGATAAAAGTTTGATGCCGTCGAAAAATTAAGTTCACAATGGGCCATCGCGTACATGATTTGCTCAAAAAGTGAAATTATACGCTCGCTCGCTTGTTGTTGTTCGCCGTTGCTGTTGTTGCGTTGATAAAGTGGAAATATAATGAAAGTGTTTCTTCTGATTTCTAAAGCTTCACTTCGAAAAAGAGGTCAAAGTTACTCGCGAATAGTCAGCAGAATAGAACTCGAACTGAAAGTTCTACGAAATTCGTTTTTGAATAATTTTAATTTTTTGTGTGTTTTATATTGTTAAAATAATGGACTTTGTTTGCTCAAGATACTTTAATAAGTGTGAAATCTTAAAATAGGTAAGTCATTGTCACTTGAAATTGATTTAAGTGTAAGAAAGTAAACAAAAGTTTCTCTCAAATTTTCTTATTTTCGTTTAAACAAAAGCGAATGCAATAACGAAAAGATATTCTCAAAGACGATCATTTCTCAAAACTTTAATTCGATGTTACTTTCTACTCGCGGTTTTTAACTGAATTGAGAATAAAATTACACTCGAGTCACGATTTTCATTGATATATAAAAACATATTTTTCGCCTTGTTTCATTTCTTTCGCGAAAAATTTTGTTTTCTTCTTTCAACTTTTCAACGATTTGTCTGTTTTAATGTTTTATTTCGCCCAAAGCTCAATACAGCCGATTTGACATCAGTGCGAAGAAGAAGAATGAAGAAGAAGTGAATGATTCAATCACTATTATTATATTTCTTTTATGATTATCATTACTTGAATGAAAAAGATCGAGAGAGGAGAGAAAAGTGAAAACGCCAATAAAAAAAACAAATTCTGTCCTGAATTTTTATGTGTGTTACTTGTTAACGACGAATGTAATAAAAGTTCTTATTGAAAAGATTGAAGAGCGAGAGAGAGAGAGAAACGAGAAAAAGTTAATCGAAAAGAGAGAAAGGAGAGAGAAAGAACCAAAAGTGACGAAACTTTGAATTTGTCATATGAACTTGAGTGAAGCATATTTTTCTCTCTATCTCTCGTATTATTTTAATATAAACTAGTCAAATTTAGCTTTCAATTTTATTCGTGCTTTCTCGGTCATCTATTATTATTCGATTTTGATTACAAACACTCGTAATTTGAGAAATGATTTACTACTTAAGTGTTTGCGTGTGTTCAATTATTGTTCACTTGACGCTTGTTAACGGACACTACGATCATTATTATAAGTATTGGCGATCGTCGTCAAGCTCTTCGTCGTACGATTGGAGCTACGATTCAAATCGTTCACCATACGCGCGATCGAATTTCATCGCTAAGCAATCGAATTTACACGCTATTGTGACACCTGTGTACGATCATAAGAATCACATCGACGGAAGAAGAAATGATGACGACGCTGATCATTATAATAATCATCCGAATCATGAACTCAACGCACATCATTTTCATCACCCTAAGCCGCCAAAATTTGATCATAATCAAGCGAAACTCTTCGAAGAGCATCAAAAAATTTTAAAACACCATCAACAATTTGCTGAAAATATTAGGTGAGTGTTAAAAAGTTATCATCTGTTTTTATAGTTGATGAAAAACCTAAATCTCTGAAATTTTAAATTCTAAGTTATTTTTTCAAGCTTTAATTAATTTTAGAAAATTGATCTTTCACCAAGATCATCAAGTTTAAAAAATCAAAAAGTCAAGAGACATTTTAAGCAAAGTTTTAAATTTTTAAAATTAAAAAAGTTTAAATATTAAAATATAAAAAAGTTTAATTTAAAAAATAAATAAAATTCCCCTAATTTTAATTTTGCATACTCATTTTTGACTGAATTATGCAGTTCAGTCAATTTGCGATCTTTTTAAAGAAAAGAAAACAAATTTGCTAATAGTGACGCTTGACAGATTTATCGCTAGAGTTTAATATTACATCAGCGATTTTCCTGAATATTTAAATAATTAAGTTTTCAAGCGTTTTTTACTGAAAATTTAATGAAATTATAGCAAATGGCAAATAAATAAAAAAATTTGTTCCTCGATTTTTGCTCGCAAAAACAAAGAAAAAAGCAATTGAAGAAAGAAAAACAAGTAAACTAATTAAAAAGTTATTTATCTACTTGAATTACACTAGAGCAAATATTTTCTCGACCGCAATCTTGAGGTGTGCGCTTTTAATTAAAGCGAAATACCATATATTATCCGCTCAAAAAGGCTGCTGTTCTCCTCTTTATTCGCTTGTTATCTGCGTTTAATTTGACCAACAATCAAACTCTAAATACACCTTCTAACTATGCTAATAAACAGTTATTTTCTTCTTCCGAATACAATTCAATAAATTGTAAGATTAATTAAATTGTTTAGTGAGTGAGTTGGTTAGTTAAATTAATTATTGAGCAAAAGTTTTCTTTTTCGAAATTTTCAACAATTGAAAAAAATTTTTTTAAATTTAATTTTGAATTACACTTTTGTTTAGAAAAATCGACGCTTTTTACGATTTTGAATTTAAATGTTTTTTTTGCCTTTTTAAAATTGCATTTTCGTGACAATTGTTATTTTCGACTTTTTCTTTTCTATCCAAGCATTTCGCCGTGAATTAAAACATGTCCAAACTGAAGTTGCAAAGTATTATTGCGGTCTCGCGCGTTCAATGGTGATCATTTCAAGAGGAGGTCGGTCGCAAACTTAGTCGCCACTTTCACTCTCTCATAATTCATGTTTTCGTCAAAAAGTATTTTTCGACACAAAAATTATCGATAAAAATGTGAGATAATCTCAAAAAAATTTGTCCACCCTATGAGAAAATTAATGTTAAAAGACCATTGAGTTCAAAAACAATAAACTTTTAATTTCAAATAAAAAAATGAAAACTTTGCTTGTACACTTGGTAACTAGCTAGTTAATTCTTTTGTGTTAAGTTCAAAGAAGGCTTAGATGCATATGAATTCAAGGAAAAGATTTGAATTAATTTTTTAAAATATACTTAAAAATAAGTAAAAAAGTTTTAAAAAGAGTGGATAAAATTTTTTAAATAAGGGTAAATAAAATATGAAGTTATTCAAAAATTGCTTCACTTTGCAGCATTTAAAAAAGTATAATCAAACAAGATAAATTTCTCATTCTTTTTGAGCTATAAAAATTTTTATCACAACTCTTTAACTTTAAAATTTTTTAAGTAAATTTTTGTGCAAGTTCAGTTTGGACAGGTATTACAATTAAATAGAAAGAGAGAGTCTCAAGAATGTGAAGTTTTTTTGCTTCACGGCGAAAACAGTTACGTTAGAGTACGTGAGTTTAGGTAAAAATCGCAAATATTTTTTTTGCGTTCGTGCGAGAATCAACAATTGTGCGCTATAATCGTTAAATCTTTCGTGGGAATTTAGCTAAAATCGCAGTTAACATCAAACGATGCATTTCGAAACGAGCAAAGTTGATCGCTTAACTTTTTAAGATCTTTACAGGGTATTAAAAAATTTTTGATAACAAACAGTGAAAAATTATTAGCACGACTTTTGAGTATATAAATTTCAACTAGAATTAATTTACATCTTAACGAGTTTATCAATTGATGAGGTTAATTTAAGTCTTAAAGTTATAAAATTTTAAATTTTTATTCCTTAGGATGAGTAGAACCTTCTGTACAAAAATTAATTTGTAAATATTATTGCATTAAATCAATTGAATGCGTAAAAATCTTTGCTTTTAAACTATCAGTGCAACATTTTGAGTAAGAGCATCTCAAAGACAGTCGAAAGTTGGCAAAGAAATGATCGAGGACTTAAGACTGTTTATTTGCTTATTGAATTTAGGTCAAAGAAGTAAAACGTGAAAGCTAATCAAAGCTGGTTTTTGAGAGCTTTATATTTCATCCTCATCGCTTTATAATTTCATAAAATGAAGTCTATAAAATTCAAATCTTATTTGCGTAATATTTTATTTGAATAACAGTTTAAAGAACTCGCAGTCTCGGAACTGTCTACCTCACCCACTTTAAAACTAGTTCGGAAACAATTTTTCAAACGCATAGTGTTGCGCAACCAACACTTAACGGAAAAGAGGCTTGTTGAGTTGAATTTAAATTTTAGATCGATTAAATTTTTTTAATTAAAAAAATCAAACAAGTATTTAAATTTTAAAAAATTTTCTCAAACATTTTCTCGTCTCGATTTATCAATTAATTAACACCTAGCTTAATTGATCTTTTCTTTCAAGCGATTGAATGTTTAATGTGATGGAAAGTAATTTTTTATTTTTACCTTTCGATTTTTAATTAACATGAATATGATATGCGATACAAAATTTTCATTTTCTTTTCTAAATAACTAATATGTTCGCATAAGGTGTATTTAATAAATATGAAAATAAATTTAGAAATGTTGTTTGATAGGGTGAAAAATTTTATTTCGTTTCGCCCACCATAATCTTACTTGACCATAAAGTTTCAAAATTTAAAAAATGATCGAAAGTAGAATTTTGTATCGCTCTTTTCATCTTGCTAGAAAAAAGTTTTATTCATATGGATGAGAAAAATACTTTTATTCCGGTTACTCATATGAACTTTCAAATACAATTTTCCGATGCCGGAAAGAAACGCATTAATTTTGCAATTCGAAATGCGCTTTTCATTGAACCCTTCAAAAAGTTTCACAATTCTTTCTATGAAAACTGTTTTACTTTTGTCGAAAAAAATTAAAATTTCAAAGCAGTCGAAAAAAGTTGTTGAAAAATACTTTCAAAGCAACAGCGAGAATTTGAAAACATATTTTTTTCACTTAAAGTGAATTTTTTAATAAAAACGATCGACTTTGAGTCGCAGAAAAAATTTTAAAAATAGAAAATAATTTATTTAAAATTTACCAAACAACTAATTTTAGTGTCATCCGTCGTATTTTTTTAAACGCATCGATGCGATCGTTAAAAAGAACGCTAACGCCCGAAAGCGATCAATGACACAAATCTTTCCGTTGTTGTTGTTGTGTGTTCACATTCGCGTTTACTCTTTTTTGCTTGTATTTTTAAAAAATTATTTTTCACGTAAACTTTTAAAAAACCAGATCACAAAAAATTTTGAAAAACAGTTCAAAGCTTGAATAAAAGATGGCGGTTGTGTCTAAAAAGTTTTGGGTTCACGACAAACTTTTTGATCTCAATTTTTTTCGTTTATAATTTATGAATTTTGCCTCAATTTTGTGTTTATTTTATTTTTATTTCGAATTTATTATTTTTTTTATTTACAAATTTGATCGAAATTCAAGTTTATTCGTTCGAAACAAATCAATTTGCCCTCGAGCGCATTTTGTCGCGCTATTGAAATTTTGCTTCTCTAGTTGCTATTCAAACAGCAGTTAAGTCAGACAAAATTCTTTTTTTTTATATTATAAGCTTTTTTGTTAAGTTATTGAACATCTGTTTCCGAATGAAATTGATTATTTGCGTTCGAGCAATTGATAGTAATTTATTTTAGCCACTTTTACATGTTTAAATTTTCATTTCGCTTTAATCTTAAACTCGAAATCAAACGTTTTGTTTTTCGAAAATAATTGAACTAAAGCGATACGCATAAAATTCAAATAAATTTTCAGCTTTGCTTTATTATTTACGAATTTCGGTGATATAAAATTGAAAAAGATGAAAAGATTAAAGGCAATTTGATTTTTTAGTTTGCATCTAAAAAACTACTTCGATTCTTGTACTAAAAAGTGTTTATTGAATGCAATTCATTTTTATTTTGAATTTTAAATTAAGATATTATAATTCAAACAGCAATTTTTTTTCGAAATAAACTTGAGAAATAGCTAAGTAAGAGGCAAAAACGTGCATTGCCTTTATAACGACTCAGACAATAAAATTTATCGTTTAAAAATCAGATGCGCTTAAATAGGATGAAAAGTGCGCAATAAAAATTTATCAAATTACATTGTTGAGTGCAATGAGCGAGGTAAAAAAAAGGAAAAGAGTATCTTTTGAATAATATGAAGAGCAAAACAGAATTAAACACTTGTTCAATGGAAAAGTTGGTGAAATGTATTTTTAAAAAAGTCGCGAAAGGAAACGCAAAAAGGTAACAAATTTAGCCGAAAAAAAAAACATTTTCTAAGAATTTTATTTTTCACAATCGCTGCGAAACACAAAAAAACTATCTATAGACATCGTTTATTTGTAGCGCGAGGCATCTTCCCTCTATTCCACCTCTTCTTTCTCTCTTGCGTCTATTTTTCTGTTTCCCGAAAGCGTAATTTTAGTATTTTTCGAAGCGAAATAATTTGCATAATAATGCTTTTAAAAATTTTTGTTACCTTAAGCTAATTCGTTACTGCTACACAAGCAGAAAAAAAAATTTCTTTCTTGAACGCTTAATTGTCCTTCTCTCTATCTTTCGCTCTTTCGACGATTATCATACTCTTTGCGATGGCCCACATTTCTCAGTTCCCACTCTCTTTCTCTCTCTCCGTACGTAATCAAAAAAGAATTCATCACGTCAAAAAACAATAATTAAGCTTTTTCAATTAAAGAACTGTGTCTGCGTTGAAATCGTAAAAGTGAAATTAATTGTCATGATAATATGTTTTCGTTGTTCTGTTTT
The DNA here is from genome assembly GCA_003675995.1 of Dinothrombium tinctorium. Classification (NCBI taxonomy): domain Eukaryota; kingdom Metazoa; phylum Arthropoda; class Arachnida; order Trombidiformes; family Trombidiidae; genus Dinothrombium; species Dinothrombium tinctorium. The sequence continues at coordinate 14,658 of NCKU01001001.1, read as the reverse complement.
TTTCACACATGTCGCATGTCATGTCATTCACACGTGATCCGTAACTTTCGCTTTTAGCCAGCTATTTTCCCTTTCTAGAATAATATTTTAAGCAATTAGCTTTTCATGCATATTAAAGTTTTTTTCGTCCTCTATTTATTTCGTTTACTTCTCTACTTAATTAAAGAAATATCAAAAAACGTGTTATTTTAATCGCTCATGCTGTTATGTTATGAATTTTTAATTTCTTCTTTAAAGAATTTAAATTGCGACAATTTCAAAATGTAATCAAAATGTTGAAATAGTTTAGTTTTTTATAATTCAAATTTTTAATTTTATTTTAGACGTCAAATTATGGATGGAATGAAAGAGTCGTATGGCCCACATTCGGCGCACATGCCGTTCGTGCCTCACTTTATGCACGAACCGCGTGTATTTCCGAATCGAGACGCACCATTGAACAATCACAATCCACACATGGTGAATAGAGTGTGGAATTATGACAGTCAACATTCCGCTGATTATCACGTTGACAAGCACGGCAATAAAATTATTAAGCAATATAACTACGTAAACGATAATGGTAACAAAAAGTTTTGGTACGGTCCACCCGAAGCGGAACATGAGAAAAATTTTCCATCAACTTACCAAAATCATCATCATCCTCGCATTCCGAATCACGATCAACAGCAATCATATCATCAAGTTGCAACGAACCACGATCAACACGTACCGGCAGGTCCTCCTTACGATCAACATCATTCCCACCACCAACAACAACGTGAACAGCTTAAATTAGTTCCACCATACTTGAATAACGCACCATTTCATCCTCCGTTTATGCACGGATTAGAAAACCAGTACCGGCAGCACCGAAATCAAATGCAAAACCACTTTCACTTGAATAGTGAAAATTTTCCGAAGCACGGCAATTACGCACGACAATTCGCGTGGGACGATACAATTCACAAGCCTTACCAAATTTATTCATTTAATCGCAGCTATTAAGATGAATTAAACAAATTAATTCAATAAGTCAAGAGTGACTTTATATAAAAATAAAAAATGATAAATTTAATTCAAGTTTGAAGTCTACAGCAAATTATCTTCTTTTTATTTTATTAAAATAAATTAATTAATTTTTAAAAGTTATGCATATTCAATTGAAATTGAACGCAATTGATTTATCGCGCGTTTAATTAAATGAACACAAGTGCGGTAAAAGCAGCAAATTTCTAAGAAAATTTCGTTTCTCATTAATTAAGCAAATAAAACTCGATTCATCATCTAGAGTCAACACAAGTTGCATTCATCGATCGCTTTTTGAACAAAAAAAAACGCACATAAAATATATTTGGAAATTCGAGAGCAATGACTTTTCAACTACCGCTAGTTACAGATTATTTAACTTTAATATAAGTAATACATTTTGAATTTTATCGCCACCGCGAAACATGCGACGAGGCAAGAAGCAAAAGTTCAAAAAAGGTCCCACATTTGAGCGAAATGGTCTCGTTTTTTTTTCTCTCTATCTTGCTCGCCTCGCTTTTATTTACGATTTACTTTTCTCAATGAAACTACAGGATACACAAGCCGCTCCTTTATTTTTTTCTTTGACTGTGCAGCTATTTTTAATACGCGGATTAGCGGTTTGTTTCTTCTGTGAGAATTTTTTTTTTAGTTTCGCGTAGATGGAATATTTTTCTTCAATTAAAATGATAAAAGAATTTTAATAAATTATTTTTTATAGTTAGTCGTATTATTTATTCATTTATGAATGATTAATAACTCGAATGTTTGTTAAATGATTAAATTTTTGTTAAACGTGAATGTAAATATTTCTTATTTTCATAATGGATCAATTCCATAAAATGTTTTCGCATTGAATATAGAAAAGAAGAAATAACAATTCATAAAAATGTAAATAAGTGTGTTTGTGAAATTTAAAGATTGAGAAAACGAGTTAAATCTTTGTTAATTCATTTATTTCAAGTTTTAGTGATAATAAGATTTTATAGCAAAACTTAATTAGCACAACTTTTGACTAGAAATCTATTGTGATCGTCACTTAACCTTTCATTTTACCCAATTCGTTTGTTTTCATAAAAAACATGGTTCTTAATGATTTTAAAAATTTAATTCATACATAAAAAATAAATGCAAAAATATGAAAAAATTCAGGATAGCCTAATGAGGTCTAAAAATTATTTTCTTTTTAACTTTCGTTAAATTTAAATTTTAAGTAATTAAATTTGCTTTTTAAAAAGTTTTTCATTCAAAAACATTTTTACATTCACCGTTTTTATGCAAAGTAAATTGAATTTTTTTTTTTAAAAAAAGTTAATTTCTTTGGACAAAAATCTTTTTTTTTGTGCAAAAAATCAAAATTTCAGAATAGAAGAAAAAAATAAAAAAAAAAATTAATATTATTCAATGAGAAATATTTAAAAATATCTTTTTTTGAAATTAAAAAGGGAAATTCGATTCTTACAAAAAATTTAGCGAAATTTAAATTAAAAATGAATGATAAAAATACAAAAAATAATATTCAAAGCGAACTTTGCTAATTTCGGCAACAACCCTATCAAACTAGTTTAAATAATCTCACGTTTTAAGCTTTTTTTAAATAAATGAATTAACCGCCGAAGTAAATTTTGCTTTCATCTAATTTGCATAGCTAATAATGATGATTTAGAATCGCGAAAAAATCTCAACGCTTTAAATTAACACGAAATAAACATTCAAAATAAAAAAAAATTAATATTAAAAAAAATTATCGCCTTTTCATGTAGTTCGTGATTAAGTGAAATGAGGCACAAATTTTACGCTTTAATTCTTCCTTACGTAATTAAGTAAAACACTTTTGATAGAAATAAGTAGCAAAAAAAGCCAGCGACGTATCATTTAAATTAAAACCTCAAGCAAAATGAAATAAAACGATTTGAAATTGAAGTGAAAATTTCGTGGTTAAATAAAAAAATGATTTTTGATTTTTATGAAAATTAAACATTTTTTAATCGCATCGGTTGTATGTATGCACGTATTTATGTATTTGCTCGCAATCGATTTTTTTTTTTCTTGCTGCTGCCTCGGCGAGTAACATAAATTAGAATTTGTGCTTCTCAAAAAGAAATGAAATCACGAAAAAATAAAAAAATAAAAAAAAATTTTTGCACATTTCAGCTTTTCACTGATTAATCCGTTTTCTTTACTCCTTGAGCGTCAAAAAATATAAATTTAGCAAATAAAAAATTTCTTTTTACAGTGCAAACACTTTATCTTTTTTAGAAAGAACCAAATATTAACCACTCGAAAGGAAATGATTTTTTATTTTTGAAGAAAAATAGTTTGATACACACGACCAATTTAGGTTCGTTTGAAGTTCCGCTTTCGAGTGAAAACCACTATACATAAAAAATTGATTTTATTCAAAATGCAAAACGATGCGTGTCTTCGTTTTTTTTAACTTCTTTTTCCGGTAGGCGAATTCAAGTTTTGAAAATTTTTTTTGTCTGTTATTTATTTACTTGAAAAATTTTCGAAAAATCGATAACTTTGATCTAAAAAATTACACAAAAGAATAGATCAATTTATCGCAAAATTGACTCAATTTCTTCTTCTTCAATACTTGGAAATAATAAATTGCGCTCTCAATCCTTTTGAAAGCACTCAAAATTGTAGATTTCTATTGGAATTTTGCACGAAAAGTTTCGAAAATGTCTTCATTTTTGCGTCGAGCTTGAAATTGAGAAAAAATTAATTTTTTTTTTACATTCAATTTAGTAAATGTCAACTCGTTTGATTTACTTTTGAAATTTTATAAAAGAACAAAATAATAAAAATTGTTTCTTTAAGCGCCGCTTTTGATAGATCAAAAACTTTTGTGGATCAAACACGACGATCGACTTTCGCTATAATCGCGAAATAAAAAATGAAATAATTAAGAGAGATAAAACTTTGTGTGTGATAAAAGTTTAATAAAAATTTTACCCAAGAGATTAAATTGGAAAAAGTTGATTTTAACTTTTTTTTAACTTATTCGGTTTGAGAAAATTTTAATTATCATAATGATGAGCTTTTGTTTAATGAACGTTTAAATTTGTTTTATTTTAACGTTTTTTTCACATGAGAATCATTTTATTTTCTCATGCTTCATCATTCTGTTGCGAAATTGTCACCTGAGACAGTATGAAAAGAGTTTTTTTTACCAGAAATAATTACGCGACAAATAATTTCTGAGCAATTAATTATGCTAATAATTAAAAGAATGCTTCATTAAGTTAAAAAATATGAATTTCATCATATGAATTTAACGATTTGGGCAAAGCATATCATGTTTCTATGTTTCGATAATAAGGCTATTTAATATTAATGATTCTTTTAAAAAATTTATTGAGGCAAAATATTTTTAAAAAACAACTTTTCTATATTTTATATATAAATTCGTGTTTAATAGTGAAGCTTATTGTTTTAAAATTTTTTTTCAACGTAAATAAATTGATTTTTAATTTGTTTTTTATATAATTAAAATTCTAATTTCATACTTAGTTTAATATTTTATACAATTTTTGCGCACACAAATCTGCTCACAGGTTATGATATGATCGTGAGTAGCACAGATTCAAATGAATCTCAATAAATGTTGAAATTATCGTAAACACTTATTTGCGGATAGAAAAATTAAATATGTAAGTACACGCGAAAAAAGCATTGCATAATAAAATATTAATTTTTTAATTCTTGAAAATTATTTCGAGCTAAGTTTTGAAGTTAAATCTACTTAAAAAAATGAGGCGAAAAAATTCGTTACACGAGGTTAAATTACGTGGATAGAAAATACTCTCGTTACACGTTGAGTGAATAAGTAAATATGATCCTATTGGTTTGGTTTACGCATTTAATTTAAAAAGGCGCTAATTATTGCGTCAAAATTTTAATTTTTATGCTAATTGATTACATTTTTAACTGATACTTAAAGTTGCCACTAAGGAGATTCTCTTTTTTAAGTCACCATCTTCAATCAAGATTAAGATCGGAATGATCTGTTTTAGAAATATTTTGAATTTCTATTATTTGTTCAATAATGGCGTAAAATTATATGTTTTAGCTCTCTCTAAACTCAGTGAATATAGTTTCTTAAAAAAGCGAAAGTTTAATTTTTTTTTCTTCAAATTGACATAAAAAGGTCAGTAAATGCTATATAATCAAACTCGGTCTTGAAAATGTAAAAAAGAAGCTCATCATACGCATTTGAAATTATTTTTAATTTTTTTTTCGCTTTGGAAAAAATTGCTCTTCACTTGAAAATTTTTGAAGAAAAAAACGCTGCAAGCTGAAAAATAAAGATCATTACTGTATTTTAAATGCTGTTCTTATATTTGAGGTGAAAATTTAGCAATCACTTTAAATTCAAATGTAGAGCTGAATTTTTCTTTTTATTCGTTCGTATTCAAATTCAATGTACTCTACTTCCGTCAAAAACCTATTTAAATAGCAAATTGTTTCAAACCAGTAAAGCACACACGCAAAAAAAGAGAAAAATTTAAGTGTCACAGACCGAGAAAGGGTATATTACACTCGATGACATGATTTTTGGTTAAATCGAATTTGAATTTTCTTATCCGTCGAATGAATGTTATTTAGCTTGAAATCAAAAAATGAAGAAACTTTGCTTTTGAAACATTATAAATAATTTAAATTTAAATTTAAATTAGTGAATGAAGAGAAGTGTGAAAATTATAAAAGAAGTTTAACAATTTTCATCTACCTCTTTCTCTATTTTTCCTCTATTTAAGTGCAAATTTGTTGCTTAAAATTTATTTCGAATGCGTTTAAAACGCGATCACACAGCTCTCTTCTAAAGCTGCACAGCAGCGAAATAAATTATAAAAAATCAATCTTTGTAGCGAAAAACAAGACATTGATTAATGAATAAGTTATTTTCAAATTTTTACTTTAAATGCGATATTTGAAGCGTAAGAAAATTAATTTTACTTTAAATGGCGAGTCGATTGGCAGGAAATAAAAGATGAAACAAGCGCATAATTAACATAATCTTCTTAACGATCACTAACGATTAATAAAACGTTTTTTAAATTTATTTAGTATAAAAATAAAAAGCTTGGTAAACAAAATTTAAAAGACCAGAAAAGAAAACTTTTTTTTAATTTTACACACGTTTTTTTTAACAAAAATTTATTTTTAAATTTTTATATCAATTTAATTCTTTCAAATTGAAATTCAAAAATTTAATTATCGACAAAATTTTTCTCGCGACACAAATTGATTGAACTCGATAGCAGCCGAAAAAAGAAACAAGCGGAAACGCGTATTGTTTCTATGATTGAAATTTGATCGATCATTTTTTGCTTTTTACGAAGAAAAAAAATTGATAATTTAAAATGTTAATCACTTAAGTAAGAAATATAACATAAAAAATGAATCAACGAAATATGTGAGAATAAAATTGAAAATATAAAATTTTACGCGTTATCATAATTTTTTAAAATTCAACTGCGATTTTTATCACGACATTCAATTTGAAAAAAATAAAATAAAATAAAGTTCTGAAATCTTTTTTTGAAATTAAACTCCAGCTTAAAGTCCAGCTTTCCGTTTCTCTTCTATCTAAACGCGATTAAAAGCAGCACGGAAGTTTCAACACTTTCTCCCCCGAAGGCTTTCACTTCTTTAATATGAAATCTTTTTAATATGTTTCTATCTCGCTCTTAAATACATTACGCTGAGATATTAAATGATCTTAATTTTGTTTTTTTTTCTCTCCGTTTGAAGAAGAAAGCAAAATGTAATTTAGCGAAAAAGACGAAATTGCGCTTAGGTAGTTTCGCTAAATTTAGGTTACGCGAGGCGATGTCTTTTCCTAAGCGTTGATCAAATTAATTCAATTATAATCTTTATTTTACGTCGCTGCGTAAGTAGAAAAATAGGAAAATTTTCGCGAAAATGAAGCACGAATTTGCATTCATTAAAATTGTGCTTTTATCATTTCTTTTGCTTTCTTTGTATCTTTTTTCTCTTCATTTCTTTTCGCTTTAAAAAAAGTTAAAAATAATATTGCGTAATGTAATATATTTTCGGACTCAATTCTTAACAAATAATAAGTTATTTAAAAAAGAAATGTTTTCTTTCTAACCTGATCTTATATTGTTGAATATACTAAATCTCGTTTTGTTTGAATATAATTTCAAAAGATAAAAACAAAATCTCACGATAAATCAATATTTACAGTTTACTTTCACGGTGATCTCATTTATTTATTATTTCCGACTACTGTTTTTATTGTATATATTTACTAAAGATAATCCTGTTTCAAAATATCGTGGATGATAACTTTTTTCAAAAAATTGAAATTTCGCGTGAATTCAATTTCGTGATGCAAAAGTTTCACTTCATTTTTTCCTGAACAAAATTCAAATATTTAATTTATTTTTATCGATTGGTACTGAAAATAAATTTTTATATAACTCAAATTTCACTTCAATCTAAATTTTACAGCATTTTACCAAAAAAATCAGCTTCAGCTTCTTGCGATTTGCTTTTCAAACTTATTGCTCGACTTTAAAAAATTTTTTTGCATAAAAATAATTGAAATATGTAAACTTACTCAATTTTATCACATTTTTTCTCAAATATCATATTTTTGATTTAATGAAAAGCTAAATTTGACAGAATCTTTTCCATTGATATCCTTCGAGCGTAAAAACCAACCTTCTTTTTCGACTTGATTCTGAAAATATTAAAAAAAGAGCGAAGAATCAATGTTTATTCATATAAAAATTCTTTTCTAATATCGAATTTCAACATCAAAAAATGCGGAAAACAATATTCGAAGAATTATAGAAATGGGCAAGCTGTCAAGCCTTTAGAGATTTAATAAATTAAATTTTTTAAAACTTTTGAAATTGAATTACAAAAGAGATGAAAATTGATTTCATCTTTGCTGCATGACATTATCACACACAAAGCTTTGAAAAAAAGTTAATAAATTGCTGAAGCAATTTGAAACAAAAGTTTTATCTGATTTACGATATGATTAATTAAAAATAAAAAATCGCTGATCACAAACGTCAAATGCTCTTGTTCTTTGAGACTTTATTGTTTCAATTTCGCTTTTTACTTTTAATTAAATTGGAAGCGAAAAAGAAATCGAAAAGCGGTCACTGGATACGTGAAGAAACGATTTAACTCGAGCTGTGAAAAAAAGATTTAAAAAACTTTCATCGCCGTATAGTACAAAACGAATGAAAAAAATTATATTCAAATTAATTTGTAAAATTGTGTTTAATTATTATAATTTCGTTTAAAAGCTCGATTAAACATTTTCAAAATAAAGTGTTAACAAGATGTGAAAATGTTTTTTCGATATTGATAAAAGTGAAATAATTTTTCTTCTTCTTCAAAAAGCGTCTCCGTTTAATAGTAAGTAACTAAAATAAGTAGTTTGAAGCTTTGAGTTTTAAGTTTTAAGTTTTTTTAGAGTGAAATTCTCGTTTAAAGCGAAAATTACACTCGCGCAAAAATAAAAAATAAAAAAACGAGAAAAGTAAAACGAATTCGCCCGAAGAAGGTAAAAAGTTCTTTGTCCTCACTGAGATCGTCCCAAAGAGAAGAGAATAATGCTTTTACTTTGAAAAAATAGATCAACGCCACTTTAAACTTGATCCTAACCACGTCGCATGTATCAGTTTTTCTTTGTGCACCACTAACTTACTTATTTCTCTCGACCATTGCGGGATTTGATAGAGAGGCAGGTTGAAGCGTTATAGCTGCGAGCATCGCTCTGCTGCTGCTGCTACGCGAAGTTTCGAGCAACGCTTTTTGCTTCTTCATCTGTATTATTACCGCTTATTTCGTTGTATCTACATATACATTTATAGAAGTGAATGTTTTTTTCTAAAGTGCGGCGATTTTTTCGTCGAAAATGCCGCCGGCTTCAATTTTTTTCTTCTTTCTCTGCCCGAACGTAATGAGCAAAAGAAGAAGAAAGCATATTGAAAAAAATATAATGCGATATATTTAAAAGAAAAACGATTTTTGCATCCGATGTCCTCATAATTTTCTGTCGCTCTGATAGCGTAAGACGCTAAATTTACACACACATACACAACACATCAGATTTAAAACAGCGCTCGAAACAGTTTTGCGCTCCCCGAAAAATTTCGAAAAGTATTCGTCAGGCGTAAAAGAAGGCGAAAATGTAATAATATAAAAGCATTTCTATATAAGCACGTCGAGGAAAGCCAGCCTTAACCGCAGGCGATACACACAATTAGCCCCGCTGGTCGTTAATAATTCGTCAGTAGAAGAAGAAAAAAAGTAAACGTTACGTTCTTCTTCTCTCGGTTACGTGTATGATATGAAAACTCAAAACTCGGCGAGTACAGGTGATACCGACGAATGAATTCACAGCGCTCGAATTCAGACTCAGTAGTCAGAATACGATGACGCTGACGCTCGTATATTTATATATCACAAGTACCGGTATAACTTTTGCAAGTGTGTAGAGATTATTTAGTCGAAGAGGTTGGATGATAAACGAAAACAGTAGGAGTGACTTTTAACCACTTTGTTCTGAACAAGAGAGGCTGACCCGTTATATAAAGACTAAAGATTTTAAATAACTCGTGTTCAGTTTACCATTTTAGAATATATTTCGCTTTGCTCGCAAAACAAAATTCTCTTTATGTTTTAACGGTTCGCCGCGAAAAGAATCAAACTACGAAGCGAGTTGATTTCATTTACTGCGTGTTCTGTGTTTGTGTTCGCTGAACTTTTTTTTGAAAAAAAGTTCACAAAATAAAAATTTTCATAACTTTCTAATAATTTTTTTAAAATGTTTTTAAAAATTGTAAGTTTTGCTTTAAATTTTATTGCTTCTTCGATTTTTAACTAAATGTTCTTTGTGTTTATTGTGCAGTTGGTGTTAAGCTTTCTAGTCTTGTGTTCGGCCGACGATGAACAAGTGAGAGAAAAGGACGAAAAATTAGACGTTCAAGCGTCTGAGCCGAATGCCAGTGCTAAATCAAAGGATACTTTGAAAACTTCTGAAACAAATGCATACGTAAGAAGTGACGGACATTCGATTAGTTTAGAAATAACTGACAAGGGTTCAACTCTTGATGTTCGACCGCAGGATGGATACGCAGCTCCGAGAGCGAATGAGTACGGCGCTAGGGTTGAAAATTACAGAGTCGCTGAACAACAACAACAAGAACAAGGTGGTTAGGAAGCTCAGTAAGTTAGTCATTACATTTCATTAAATTTTTTTGCAGGGCATGATAATGGATATAACAATGGTGGTGGATACAATAATAATAACAGAGGCTATGGTGGTGATGGACAGGCGTATGGTCATAATGGGGCTCAAGAGTATGGTCATAATAGCGAGCAAGAACAAGGCTACGGAAACGGTGGACATGGATATAGCCATGGAGATCAAAGTGCTCAAAACCAAGGAAATTATTATGTTGGACCTCAGCAACAAAACGATGTTTATCTGGCCAACAAACAAAACGAACCACAATACGCACACTCTCAAAACTATGAGAAACAGCCAGAGTCGCAATACACTGCTTATGTGCCTGTTCAGCAAATAAATCATGACCAACAAAGGGGCTACGAAGGTGCCGCTTACGTTGTCAACAAAGATGTTGGCAACCAATATCAAGTTGTGCCACAAGGTTATGCCAACAAAGAGACGACAAATTATATTGGCAATGGAGAAGGATACGTAGATAATGGACAAGTTGAAGCCGGTAGAATTGCTGATTACAATGCGCCAAAAGGAGATTATGCAAATGCACAAGTAGTTGACTATCGTGGTCAAGCTGGTTATCAAATAGCTGACAATTACAAAGCTCCAGGTCAGGTGGTTCAAATCGAGCCTCAATACACATACGGAGGTTTCCGACCAATTGTAAAACAATATCAACCGAACACTTATACTTATATGCCGAAGCAAAGTAACACTGGAGAAAAAGCTCAAGTTCTAGTGCTTCAACCTGGAAGTGAAGGGCATCAACCGAAATCAGTCCAATTTCGATATCAATCAAATGTTGATCATTCTCTTGTAACACCGAGAGGAAATGAATATTCTGAAGCAGGCTATGGATTAGATTATTCTTCAGGCAAGCCATACAGAGGAAACTTTGATACGAAACCTTATTCGACAAATTTTGTCACAGGCACGCAAACCATGTTGCCGATAAAAGAATCTCACGCTGATGAATTAAAATATGTAAACGTTGTTCACACTCCGATCATAAAAGAAGCTAATGCACCATCGCATGGCTCGCCCAGCCACCCTTCTAGCTTAATCTCAACTTCACCAATTATAAAAGGGGCGATGGTTGGTGACAATTACGAAGTTGACGTTGATGCAATTTTGAACTCGCACCCGGCCACATCGCGTAGACCGTCCACTAGACCGTCATTCGAATCGCATTCATTACCATTAGGAATGAGCTACTCAACCGCTTCTGAACCACCGTATAAAGACATGCACAGCAGTAGCGTTGCACCTGTGTCGCACGTGCATTCCATCTTTGGTTTACCACTTTTCGGACCCGAAACCGGAAAGTTCAGCAATTCCTTTGCCGATTATGCTTCGGCATCTGAAGCTTTGCTCGGTGGTTTTGACACTAATTTCGGTCTTGGTCCTTATCTTTCGAAGCCATTTTCATTTCCATACCGTGGCCCATATTTTCCAGCTTACGGCTATGCGGCAGCTGCATCCAGTAAAATACCGTTCGTTATAAAAGCGCCATTTAAATCGGTTCTTAAATCTTTGACGGGTTCCGTTTGATCGAATGCACAAAGAATTCTTAGGCAACGTTAATATTTTTATTTTTTGTACTTTTGTTTTACTCACTTTTTTAGATCGATCAGGATCAAGATCAACACATCGGAGCTCGCTGTTCGCCATCATTCAAACGAAATATTTTAATTTTAGGCGAATCATTTTTAAGAACTCAAAACAAAGTCATTATTTGCTTGTAAATTATGAAAATTTTTTATCTTATATAAATAATTAAAATATCTATGAAACGCTTATTATTATTTAAATCTTTCGCTTTAAAACAGGAAGAGAAAATTTTCACTTCTAAGCTTATCACCGTAATTATCACTATGAGCTTATGTCACAGTTCACAATGAAGCTTTCAGACGATTACTGAAAGCACATTTCTTGTCAAAACTTTTGCACTACTTTTATCGATAAATGTTAAAATTTCGTTAAACGAAAAGTGAGCGCTTTTGTAACGAGAATTTTTTTTAGATGCGTCTGTTTTAATTATCTTCGCTGATATGATTCAAATGAAATTTTGAAAAGCTACAGCTTCGTTCATATTAATTTGCTATCGCAAGCATTCGAAACTAGCTTTTTCAATGTAATTTCGGTTGAAAAGATAGCATTTTAATTTGAATTAAGCTGTACTTGTAAAAATTGAAACTAAGCAGAACTAATATTGAAAATGTTGAACTTTATTTCGGCAAAGTTTATTTATAAATACAATTTAAAAACATAAGAGTTTTTTGGTTAAGTTTTTGAAAACTTTAAACTCTAATTTTTCAAACATTTAATGCTAAAATATGCTTCTTGAAAAACAAAATCTTCATCTAATTTAAATTTTAAGAGATTTTTTAAATGAATTTTGAATCATTTTTAAATCTTTTCTTAAAAAATTATTTTTTGAAGAACTTTTTTAACGAATTACTGAATCCATTGATTATAAATGGATTTAATGCGCTAAAAACTTTCGAAAAAGAGATTTTCGTATCTTAAAATTTTTTATGAATTTCGTTACATTTTTTACGCTTCACACGATATTTTGTTTATTCAAAATTTAGAATTTAAAAAATTCTTAAGCACTCGATTCTTTTGTTTGCATAAAATTTATGCAGAATTTACATACTTTAGAAAACATCATTTCAAATGCTTCAAAGAAGAAGCTCTTCACATATCACTCCATTTATCACTTAGAGCTAACATTTTCGAAGCGAAAACATTCGAATAATTTATGATCAAATTTGCTTGATGTGCGTGAAATTTTTCAAGAGATCGCGTTTTCTTTTTCCGTTAAGAATAAATTTGTGACAAAATTTCAATGCGTCTGGAAGATAAATAGCCAATTTTAATCTCGCTGTTTGATTCGCTCTTACAGATGAAAGGCGAAAACATGGATAAGATTTTGAAATTTCATTTCTAATCGAAAAATAGTTCATCGCAAAAATCTGTGGCTACGCTTTGTAAATATTTTTTTATGACAGCAAATCAAGAAAAAAGAAAAATGGAGGACTTTGAAACTTAAAATGAGTAACAACAAAGGCGCACTGTTTCCAACAAAATGTAGTTTTATTTAATTTTTACGATCGCTTTAATAAAAAGATCGATCAAAATTTATTTTTTAATGTTTTTTAAATTAAAAACTTGGTTATCAAAATTTTTAGTGATTTAAAAAATAATTAAATAAGCATTGAAGTGGCTTTATCTCTCAACATTGGATTTGAAGAAAACATTTAAACTTAAATGAATTTAAGGTGAAAAATTTGTACCAATTTAAGCGATTAGAAATTTTTTAATGAGTTTAAGTCAAAAAGCTTTATTTAAATAACAAATTCTTTGAATATGTATATTTTGCGACCTGAAATTAGTGCGACTTTTTCATTTGTTTATTTTAAAATCTGAAATTTTCTTTCAATGAAACAAACAAACAAACAAACACACAAAAAATTGTCGATCTGCAACAAGAAAAAATATACAAATTTTGCTTTAAGGTAAACTTATTTTGAATGAATAAAATTGAATAAATTGGAGAGCGAGACGGTTGATGCTTTAGACGGGTGAAAGCGACCGGAATCGTATGGCCTAAATTTCGAAACAGTTACGGTTTCTAAAACAAGAATCGATTGCCGCGGATGCACCAAGGTTATAAAGAAGACTAAAGTAAAAAGTAAGCAATATTCATCTTAAACTTTCCAGACATAAGCGCTTCGAGCGAGAGAAACAATTACATTTTCGGCTTCAAGTACAATGATCTCTGCACAAGTAGAAAACCACAAAAAAAACGTAAAAGTTTTGTGTTTGTAAAAAATAGCTGAAATACAATATTTTGTAACCAGCGATTTTTTTTTTCTGTGATTGAAACTTATTTCCAGAATGTTAATTGAACATTTGATCCTGACGCAGAATTTCGCTTCGATTACAGTTATATCAATTACGGTTAAGAAGACGGTTACATTTTTTCACAGTTTTAATAAACGGATTTAGTTTCAAACTCGGCGGTCCTGGTCCGCTTACAGCTCTAAATTTTTGGAACAATTTCTTCCCTAGAATAAATGAATCAATCATAATTATTTTAGTGAATAAATGAAGCTTATATAAAACGGACCATTCTTTGAGAACCAGCTTTTTTGACTGATTCAAAGGTAACAAGAAATATTACCTTGATGAATTATGGCGAAAATTGATGTTTTATATTGTTCTATGTGATTTGTGTGATTTCTATGCCAAGTAAGTAAAATAGGTGATTTTAGGGGATTTTTATATCTACACTATAGATTTAAAAAATTTCTTATCGTTGGACTCATTTTTTAGTCAAGATGTTAATTAAAAATTCACAATACCTTGACTTTTAAAAATATTCTATTGAGAAATTAAGA